>VZTA01011206.1:0-47040 GCA_013398855.1 Mohoua ochrocephala | reverse complement strand
AAACAAATAAAAAAAAAAACTCCCACAAAAGTAACAAAAGCATTGGAATACATTTTTAAAGCAAGACTTGCAGAATTCTGTGATCTGTTTCACTGAACCAATTGAGACAATCTTGTATCATCATTATGCCCCACTGTGAAACAGACTACTGACATGCTATTTATATTTTTGCCTTCTACTTCATTTAGTCTAGTTTTGGACATGTCACCTAATTTAGATTTGAAACCTGTTAGATTAATGCCATTAGAAATATTTGACTATACCTTCCAAACCGCACTGCAAGTTAAAGAATTTATCTGTACGTGTGAACAACATATTGTCAATTATACATATATTCACATGCCTCAGTACCAACCTTAGTATCCAGAAATATGTTTCATTGTACTAAAATCATGACACATTCAACATGAGAAGGTTTCTTTTTCTCTTTCACAAGATATTAATAGTTTTGGTTGGGTTTTCTTCTGTCATATTAAAGTCAATGTTTTCTCTTGAAAACAAGAACAGGGATGTTTGACTATGTCCTGATATTCATAAGGCAGTGCAGGATGTAGTACAGTTTTTCTTCTTTTCTTTTGGTGAAAAGCTACAATAATCTTCCTTCAAATAAAAAAATTTTTTCTCTCCCTCCAAAAAAATTCAATCATTCCAAAAATTAGAAAACCAAGTCATTTCATAAGACAGAGAAGCAGTCAAGTTTTTCAAATATAATTCATATATTTTCTTGAACATGCATTACAACGGCTTTTCATCTTTTCCTTCCTTCCATGCACCAGGAGTGATCAGTCTTTTATGTTTGCCTAAAGGCTCCTCTTGCTGTTGGAAACCCCAGCTGAAATTTCTACATGCTCCACATAACAACTTAGACTCTGACTACCAAAGGGAATGCTTCCTCACTCTGGTTTCTGGGAATACAGTACATGGTCTCCCGAACCAAAAAAAAAAGAAAGTTCTAAAAAAAAATCCTGGAGAACTAAAAGAATTTCTAATATGACCACCTGTTCTACAGCCAAGGACACCATTACATTCCTGAATCTCAGGTTCTTCTGTTGGCTCCCTTTTGGTACAGCTATTGAGTGACACACTGTCCTCTACCTCCTGAAAGTTCTTCAGGGCTTCTTTTCAGCTCTTACTTGCAGTGGCACCAGAAAGCAGTGAGTTTCATGTTAGTGAAAAATGATAGGTATTGTGAGAAATGTTTCCCTACACGCCAATGCACATTAACACAACCATGGGATTTTTATGTACGGCTTGTAAATGTACGGTTTTTTCTCTGAGATGACATTTCCTAGAAAAAAATATTTGAAAGTTTCCAGATATATAGGAATTTGGGGGTTTTGAAGGACTTTTATGGGCCAAAACTGACACACATTTATGGATTATCACAGGGGCCTCCAGAGTGCTGAAAGAATTATCAATTTGGCTTCTATTGCAAAAAGTACACTCTGATATAATTGCAAATGGGGGCATCGCTGCCCACCATTATACTTTGGCTATAATGCTAAGTGGAAGAAGTTAATTTTCATGGTAAGTATTACTTAAGGAAAAAAGAATCAGAAAAAATGAATAAATTAATGCCACTGTGAGGATTTTTCCAAGTGCATTGCATCTAGACACTAAGTGGACTGGAGCATCATTCTGACCGCTGCTTTTTGCCTCACCATGGCAAACCAGAACCAAGACCAGCATGCTCTAAGAGCCACAATATTCCATCATGACCACCTCTTTTACAGCCTTATACAGCATTCCATGCCTTAACTCTTCATGTTTCTCCCTCGTTTGCGACACCCAGCTTTCCTAGACTTCGAGGAGGGTTCTCCAGACAAAGCCTGCCACAAAAACATCAGTGGCCCATAGTGTCCACTCTGTAGTTATGACTTACCTCAGAGAGAAACAAGCAAACCAAAAATTCATGAAGAAAAGTTACTAATTTGTTAGGGTGCAAAAAATTCTGCATACTTCCTCAAAATAAATGAGGAAGCCTAGCTCTTAGGCCAAATTTTATCAGCTCCATTGAGAACTTGCAATGTCAGTTTCCTTCAAAAAATTTCATACTCGTACACACACCGATGACTGCAAACTCCCACAATGCAAAGCTCAGTCAATTAACACCTTACCTATTTTTCAAACATTTTATTTAACCAGCCAATTATGTACTTCAAAGAAAACAAATGGACATTTTTGAAAAATCCTTCAAGTCACCTGGCAAAACCAGAGTATTTTAGTTCACCCAAAGAGGTTGATATTATCAACTTCATCTGTCAAAATATAGCCCCGTGGGAATGTTAACCTCTCGATTATGATGGAGACAGCCATCTAACCCCGTTCTCTTGAGCATTGTCTCTGCAAGTACAAATCTCATTCTCCCTTTAAGTCAATAACATATTGCAGTTCAAATACAAGTCTTATGCATGCTGCTCAAAGAAACTAGAAAACATTTCTATTGCTTTGAAATAATGGATTTACAGTAGGATTTTAAATTAAATAAAGGACATCTATCAAGCGAACCATAAAAGGCCATCAGCTATAGAACAATATAATTCAAGGACATTCTGTAGAAAGGGAAAGTGTTTCCTGGTAAAATTAAAAAGCAGACGATGTAGGAAAAAATTATGATATCAAATGGTCTACAAATAGAAAAGTCTATGGAAATTTATAATGGGAGTAATGATGAATGTACTCAGTGTTCTAGTTAGAGCCAAGTGGGCCATTTCACATAATGCTTTACAGTAAATATAACCAGGCCTTTATATACTATCATTCTTATTCCCTGTCATACACGTACCCTTCAGCAATGAAAGGCTAAAACACCCAGACTCTTGACTTGGAAACAGCATAAATTTTTTATTTCATGCTAGTTGTTAGCCGACCAGAATCACAAATTCTGAACACAAAATGAAAAGAAGAAAAAGAATACGGGGAAGAAAATGGAAAGGCAGAAGTCAAGACACATACAAAGACATTTGGAAACATCAGAAATAATTATGTAAAAGTCAAAAGAAATTTGATTTGCTCTTTTACAGCTCTGTTGTGTAATTTACAAGAATCTTTGGCAACTTTGCAAGCAGTCTAAAAATGAAGGCTCCCCGAATAGCTTAGTATCTTCAGCAACTAAATTTACCCCCATTTTACCCAGATCACTTACAAATATGTTAAGCAGTTCCGACATTTTAGAGGTCCTTGTCGGACCTCACCAACCTGAAAAGCTTTTGCCAGTGACAAGACCCATTACTGCCATCAAGGCAAAACTTCCAACACATCTCCAAGAGGAGTTACCCAACCTGAGAGCCTCAGCTTGGCACGCTTGGACTCACACGACAGCCATGGGCATCAAACAGACACAGGAGGAGCCCACAGCATGTGAGCATGTGAGTGTCAGCTAAAAACAGCTCCCTCCAGCAGAGTAGCTCGCTGGGAGCAGACCAGCACAAAGGTCCTTGTCAGCCACCTCTGCCTTGCACAGGGTTTAGGGGTGGGAGAGAGGCGTTTCATGAGAGAGACGATGGTGCTGCATCAGCAGAAGCATCAGATCAGGCCGAGGAAAGCAAGTCTCAGGCTCGGAGTTCAAAGCTCTGAATTCCTAATCCTCACCCTCTACACGTCACTGACTCAGATCAATGTGCTTTCTCAGCACAGACAGCATATGCTTACTCAAATCTAAGAAGTGAACTAACACTTCTGACACCTTTTCAAGAAAAAGGTTGACACAGAGAACTGACACAGAGAACTGGCCCAGACTTTTTTTGGCTCAGTGTATCAAAGTTATTTGCAACTAATTGAGCTTAATAGAACCATAAAAATTGGACATGTTATCTACAGGTGTGCTGAAATTTCTCCTGACCTTACAAAAAACACACAGGCAAATGTGTACTGACGAACCAAGAATCACAGAAGTAGGATCCAGAAGATCCTACAGAATACAGATATTTCAATGACAGAAAGAGTTCTGGACTATTTTGGAAGTAAGGGATGCACACAAAACTTATGTTATATAATTCACAGGGTGAGGCATTTTAAACAAGTCCAGCTGAGAAGAGATATTCAGATTAAAATGCTCTATTAACACTTGCACTTCATAATCTGTAAGAAAAATAAAACCCCTACCTAAATGTTACTCTACTTAATTTTTAATAGTATAGGGAGAGAAAAAACAGTGAGCAGAGACATGCACCATGAATTTCACTGTCCCACCTCCTGTCTCTACATTGTCACCTCAACCAAAATGAGGACAGACCCCATCACGTGAATGACGAAGGGTAAAACTGGGAGAGAGGCACCACAAGTGAGATACATCTGTCCCAAAAATAAGAAAAAAAAGAGCGCATAATAAATGTCACTATGCAAAATATTATAAGATAAAGAGTTATGAAAAAATCTTACCTGCAACATAGTCACCAAATCCAATGGTAGTTAAAGTGATAACCACAAAGTAAATTGCATCGAGTGTGTTCCAGCCTTCTATGTGCTTGAATATAACTGCAGGAAGAGCAACAAACAGCACGCAGCCAAACAGTATGAATATTATTGTTGAAATGATGCGAATCTTTGTCTGACTCACATTCCATTTCTGGAAAGGGAAGGGGAAAGAGAGGAAACCCATTGTTAATAAAACTGCACCAGTGCACATCAGCACCCATCACCCCCAATGTGCACTACACAGCTCTAGAGGACAGTGCATTGCAATTCTCAAACAAATGGGAAAATTCAAGCAGGATTTCATTCTGAAAGGGGTTTCAAAGCAAACATGACTATCCAGGGAAACACTTGCCAGCAGTAAATGCAGAGCAGGGCTGGACTCTTCACGGGTGAGCAGCATGTGTAGCGTTCACTAATATTAACAGCTGATGATGCGAAAGTTTTGAGGGCTGTCTAGATATCCAAGTGAGTTGCAAGTAGTGCATGCACCTGCAATTTCTCTAATTTTGTACAAATACCCAAATAAATAAGGTAAATTCTAACCCTACAGTTCTCTGTAATCAAATCAGCTGAACAAAATCCTACAAAACAGAGCTGGAAGGGTTGGAAGAGATCCCCTTTTCCAAACCTGCCCAAAGACAAAAACAAATCCACCTAAGCCACTGCAAATGCATTACTGGTCAGGCAACATGTGATCATGCTCTCATCATCTGATAATTTTCCTAAATGCTTAACCTACATCTCAACTCCTTCAGTTTAAATGTACTATTTATGGTCTTGTCCAAGACAAATCAAGAAATTGCAAATTTTCTCTTTCCAGCAAACTTTCATGTGTGTTCTCTTTTAGTTATATGTTCTTTAAACCAAATAAATTTATTTCCTTTTCTTCCCCTCCCTATATTTCTTGCAATCCCTTGGCACCAACAAACTAGCCCACGTTTCATTAAGTGCTGTACTCAAAAGTAGATATGACAAAATAGCACAATATTGAATGGAATGACCCTTTCTTATGCTTTGCCTATTTAGAGTTTTACCTATGGTGCACATGCTCTTCCATGGCAGTATGGCATTAACCCTTGTTAGCATGCTAAGCTCTAGAGCCCACAGAACATTTCTATAAAATTGCATCTAGACAGCTGTTTCCTGACATGCAGCTGCATATTTTATTATTCCATCATATATTGCTCTGAATTTGTCCTGCTTGAATTTACTCCTATCTAGTCAGACTGCTTTTCAAAAATCTTAAGATCATTTTGATCCTCCAAGTTTTAGTTCTCTCCCCAGCTTGAGACCATCTGCAGATTTAATGAACCACGTCATTTAGCTGTTGTGTATGCTATCAACATTTTTTCTAAACTGTTCTAAAGCTCGAACAGACCCCTGAAATATCCCATTTTGCATGCCCAGCCGATTTGACAATTCCCATCCACCCAATGCGTGTTGATTCAACCTAAAAGAAGGAATTATACAAGAAACTTTCACAGAAATCGACTGAAAATGAAATCATGTTGTTCACAATGGATGTTTTCTTGTTTTTAAGTTTCAGTGGGGGCTGACTGTGTTTACAGTCAGCATGACCAAGGTCGAGTTTTGTAACCCAAATCAGACTAACAGCGTGTGTTATGGCAACATAAAAATCCCTGCTCTGATCCACCAGCATCTCCCAGTTCTTTAGGCAAACTAATAAACAGAATTAGGGAGTGTTCCAGACTACAACATATAGATCAATGTTTTCACTCAGATATTGTCAAAAGGGGGCAAGATACTGCATTTTTATGTTGGGGCTTTCTTGTTGGAGGGATACATCCATTATTTTAAAAAAAGGAAAATCACTATCTCTGTGAGCAAGAGAGACAAAAATTGATCTCAGAACTTCTGTACTTCTATGAAAAAAAAAAAATCAGTTATGAAAACCCAGAAAATGTAAAATGTTCTTATGGAATGTTCTTGCTTTTTTTAGACAAATCTCAATGGAAATCTGTTATTCACCAGTACCTTGTCTGGACATGAACTGATGTTTCAAAGCCAAAAATGCATGCCTTTTCTTAAAAAGCTTTCAAGCTTGTGTTTGCCTATTGCATAAGACTACTCAGCACAGGCCCAGTTTGCTTTGCATCAAAAATAAAGCCATGTCAGACCCTTTCTATATAGAAAAGGTGTCCTGCATGCAAGGGTAGGGCTCGATGTGGAAAACTAGTCCTAACACTTGCAGTGCTGATGCAAACAGCCACAAAGTTGGTTACTAAGCATTCACTGCTTCAAAAATCTCAGTGAATGCATTTCTTATCACAATCTATATAAAAACCTTTAAGGGTAAGCATCACAGCAAGCTTACGAGTAACAAGGGCAGAGCAAAAATAAAATTCTTTGGATCTTATTCCTCTTCTCAACCATAATCATGGTAGGGAATGCGTCTTCACCCAGTTCTCAGAGGTGTTCATTAGCAAGTTCAGACTGTGCCAAGTCCTTCCTACCTTTTCCTGTACATCTGATTGCAACAATGAGCTATACCCTGTTTTTCAGGCTTTTCATTTCACTTGTGAAATTCAGAACAAGCAGCAAAAAACCCCAAACGAGGCAGTCAGCATACTCACAACAAAGGTATCTTCTACTTTGGCAATTCCTTTTCCAAAGATTGTCCCTAGTTGATCTCCGACACCAGCCAACAGAAAACCAAACAGAGGAATTCCCAATAAGGCATAGATGATACAGAATATCTTTCCACCTTGTGTGCGCGGGGAGATGTTTCCAAAGCCTAAATTACAAACAACTTGAGATGTTTAAGAGGTTACACATATTATATTGTAAGTTCTAAAAGGACTGCGGGAACAGAACAGTTAAAACCAGGCCTAACCAGGTTACCCATATGACACAGCAAACATTGTGAGAAATTAAATGAAAATGTAGGTCATACAATCCTCACTGAGCTACTCTTATCATCTATTACATGTAGTTAATAGCAATTGGTTGAGCTATGCCAATGTCTGTCACTGGCTGCAGCACCTGTAAACAACACACAATTTTCCTTCAGATGGGCCAATTTTCAGAGTGAAGCAGCTTAAAAAAACCCCAAACCACTTGGATGAGCAAAACAGGGACTTCTACTCTAAATGGGACTGCCTAGATTCTTCATTATTAAAGGCTTTGGTTCCTTCAAACCAGGCTTAGAGTAACAGTTCACGTCTCTGTCCCTTTGAAAGAGGAAATTATTTTGTCTTCACAGGCTTGTGTAAAAGAGCACCCCAGATTTCTCTGATGGCTCAAATGCTGCTGGTCCACTTAGAATAGAGAAAGTGAAATACAAAGAGCACAGGCCCCAGCACCTGCAGAAAGCCCTCAAGTACATCTCCCAGGATGGGTATTTAATGATTTGGACGAGGTCATGTAGGCAGAACCCTACAGACAAGTTTCGTGGGCTTAAGCCCTGAGTTTTAATTCAAAAGACTTTCCCCTCCAAAGGATCCCTCATGTTTTGAGGGAGCAGTAGCTGTAAACCCCAGAATTTCTAACATTCTTTCACTTCTTAGCAGAACAACATGCCCCTCAAAGGAGGCAAGAGGGAAAACTTGTCAAAAAAGGGCTTATCTTTAGAAATTAAACAAAAGCTGCTTTTAACATTACCCTTTTGTTAGAAATGTAACATGCAAATAAAAAGCAAAGTGTTTTAGCATGTAATTGAGAAATTTGTCTTAGTGTCTTAGATTTTTCATAAGAAAAACATCATATGCACACAAATCCCTCTAAGAAAATCCAATTTTCCTGAGAACAATCCAACAAATTTTATTTTTGAAGTAGCTTAATATTTTTTTACAGTGTGATTAAATACCTACAATATAGAGCACATTTAGTGAATGTCTTAGCCATTTATCAGAATTTGTATTTAAATATTTTGAGTACGTTTGTTTAACATATAGATTTTCTTTATGAAATCTCTTATCTTAATTTTTGGTTCTGCTTTCACGTAGGTAAGCTACACCAAAGTTCTGTTGCCAAAACTACTTTTTCTTTTCAGAACACGCAAGACAAAGCTGTCCATCGCTTATCTTGGAACAGGTTGCTCAGAGAAGCGGTGGATGCCCCATTCCTGGAAGTGTTCAAGACCAGGCTGGATGGGGCTCTGAGCAGTCTGATCTAGTGGAAGGTGTCCCTGCCCATGGCAGGGAAGTAAGAACTGGATGGTCTTTAAGGTCCCTTCCAACCCAGGCCATTCTATGATTCATTAAAATAAAAATAAATCACAGTGGGAATATATTTTACTTCAAGATCATTTGCTCTGATATCAGTTTTCAGAATGTAATTATGTAAACAACAAATGAAATGTTGATAGAATTCAGTTAGAGAAAAGAAAGCTGATATTAAAATTTTCCCCAAATCTTGACTAATAAACCTTGTCAAACTAAACAGAAGGAACAAAATCACAGGAGATATCAATTACAGGTTGCAGAGTCCTACAACTTTGTAAATGTTCCCTGCACTAATATAATGAAAAAAGACCTGACTCAGAAAACTGGATAAAGTCACAGCAACTTTAGACCAACCTAATAGGCTTCCCTAAACCAGAGTCAGGGCTAAAATTACAGTTCAGGAAATTTCAGCTCCAATGAGTTCACTCTGTCCCTTCATGCACCAAGGAGTAAAGACTCGTGTTTTAAAATAGAATTAGCTCATCACCAATCAAAAAGGGACAAACAGATCCAAGCTTCTCTGTTTTCAAAAACATGCCTGTTTATGCATCAACAGAAGTTTGAATTGTTCCAGGTTATAATTCCTGGGAGGTCTTAATGCAATTCAGAATCAGGGGTCTGGATACACCAGATTTAGAAAACTCGTGCTAGGGGATTTGGCAATCACTTTTTATTTACTTCTCTACAAAAGCTATGTCTCGCAATGGTGACAAAACATCAGCCCAGTGGAGCACATGCCAAGCAGGCAGTTTTGCTTGGCTGGCCCCGTAAAACTAGCAGGCACTCTGTGAGCATCCCACAGCTCCTAGAGAGGCTGTTGCTCTGCAGCACGCGCCTCAGCTGCTGCTAACTGGTGTGGGGACACCAAGTTCACATTCAGCTCTGGGTACTCTCCCTAAATCAGACTTATGTCTTCCTGGAAGGAACGATGGTACTTCACTTTTACACTCAAATTCTTGCTTTTCATCCTAAAAACTGTCGAATGCTTTTCTTCCATAAACAACAGAAAAGGCATTTTGTGATTAATTGTATGATTAAATCTCACACATTACTGGATAAAACAACACTCCACCAGGTAGCAGTTTGTTTCTGTCCTGATGCTCGCTGAACATAATACAAACCATGCGTAGGGTACCTACTTTAGTGACCTGATCTACCAAGGGGTTTCCATCACACATTAATCACATTTCCTACTGTGTCATGTTTTATAACAGTCTGCTGCTGTACACCACAGCCTACTTTGTGAGTTACACAAGTTGTCCTTAAATCCTACTCTCAGCTTCTCCAGTGAAAACCTAATCTATTATTTATACAACGGGAGAGGAAACGTATTTATATTTCATAGGGTTGATGTAATTCCCAAGAGGTTTGTGTCAGAAAAGTATTATTTCTTTCTTTAAATAATTATAATAAAACAAAAAAGAAGAATTCTGTTGCTAGGTAAAAACCAAGGAAACCTTAATTTTGGGCGCTGTGCTGGGAGAAGAGAACATGGTCATAGGAATGCTGCCGCACATCCCTGCGTACCACAGAGCTCTCCTCCATGTGGAGGGCAGGAACGTCTGGCCCCACTGCAGTAGCTCCCTGGCATGTTTTCACTTCTGAGTTCCCCCTTCCACTCAAGAGGCAGCTAAAGTCTGGCTAGGACCGCCTTGCCCCCAGAGAAACCTTGGGGAATCAGCCACATCACAACACGGTCTGCTGCCTTTTCCCTGCCTTGGAGCTGCTTGCCCGGATGGGATGGGAACACACTGCAACTGCACAGACAGCCTCGGTACCTTGCTTATTCTTCTCACTTTCAGTCCCGTGCAGCTCATCCCTTCCTCTGTTTCTACTGAGGGGAAAGTTCCTAGAACCAGTTTAATCCCCGCTTCAGCCACTATGCTTGGGTTTGATTGTGGAAATTAACAAGTTGCTTGATTTAAACTTTTAAATTTATTGGAAAGCTTCCCTCAAAGCTTTTAACCAATGCTATCTGCCATGAACAGTACAGAGTACAAAATTCAACTTGCCAAATGGGATCAAATTTCATCCAAAATACTGTCAGTATCCTTTTCAGACTGTTCTTCCCCAATGCACTCTCCCCGCTTCACTTTCATAACCAGGAGGATGATTTGCCTCCTAATTTCACCAAATCCCTTTCATGTCCTCCTAAATTCTTAGTGTGCCTTTAATGGACAAAAGACTCATCTACGACAAGCAGCTGTGGACAAGAAATGCATTTTAGAAGGAGCTTCCAGTAACCCCAGACTGAATTAAGAATAAAAGGCCATTGAAAGTAGATTGTAACTAATTGCTCCACTCAACAAAATAATTCCATGGTTTCAACTCCAAACTCCTAAGAGTCTCTGAGATTCAAATCAGATTCAAAGGGAATCTGAATCCCTTTGGTCAGCAGTAGAGGTGGAAGCAGGGGTATGCAAAATGAAAAGAAAAAAAAACCAACCAAAAAAACCCCAAAACAACATGAGATTTTATAGGATTCTTTACTTTCATATTGTCTTTTTTGGATTCTTTACTTTCATATTGTCTTTTTTGACTTATTTCTGGGAGAATGAAAGCATTTGTAACTGTCCCATGAGAAGCAGATTCCCTGTTAAGCAGATATTAGTAACTTTAATAACTATATATTACTGCTTTTGAGCAAAACAATGTTTGAAGTATCAAATTCTAGTTAAGTCTTCCCCCTCATGACAAACAATAGATTATATGGCAAGTATGGAAAAGCTTGAAATGCTATAAATTCTCATACAATTGACATGACACCTTTGTTTAGATGATAAGCGTCCTTGTATTCAAACCTTCACAAAAAAGAAGACTGAAAACTAATTTAATTTTTTTTCTGCTTTAACAGGAGAAAGAGACCCCTTTGCTTTCTAGTTAACCAATGTCTTCAGAAAACTCTTGTAGATACACATTAAAAAGTGGAGTTAGAAATATAGAGACTCCAAATGAGGATGCTTTTTACATAAAATTCCTAGACAAAGCAGGGCATCTACTGAAACTATCTAGCATCAATTAAGTATTTCTCATGTGAGAGATTATAGGAGCTTTTGAGAATTCTAAGACTAGATTTCACTTGCTAAATTGAGTGGAAGAGAGTGTCACCACCTATGATTCATTTATTTCAAATACCTCAAGTGGGATTGAAAGTTCTGGGGAAGTTCTGAAACATTTTCTTTCTATACAAGGAAATGTAAATTCAAATACGAGTAAATGCTTTCTCCGTGTTTTTGACAAACCTCAGATTACACAAGGCATCATGTGTGAGGTATCAAAAAAAAAAAAAAAAAAAAAAGAAGTGAAAATTATCACAAATTAATGTCATATATTTAGAGATATGAGAAACTACTCTCAGCAGTAGGTTTGGATATGTAGTCCATTGATGGAGCAGCTCAATACTGCAGGATAAATGATTTGGTGAACAGGCGCACTCTTAATTACACAAAAGTGGATTACAGAAGGTTGATACTGAGATTTCATAGAGTCAGAGAAAAGGCAGAGCTCCTGGCTGCTGACTCCCAGGAGGCTGGAGCCAGGGGAAGCAGCTGCCATGGCCTCGGCCTCGGCCTCAGCCACCAAACTCCGTGTGCCACTGACAGCGGCGTGGCCGTGGGTTCACATCAACCCTGACCACCCAGCTCAATTGCAATGATTACCCTTTTCAAAGGGCACACATGTGTTTTGATACTGAATGTCAAATCAATTTTAAGAGATCAAAAGACGCTTTTTCCAGGCCCTGAGGAGCTATCTGAAGAAATCTTTATAAAAGGTAGCTCATTGAATTTCTAGAAGATAAAATGCTTTTTTCCCTTTGGATCACCACTCGGGCTCAGGAGATTAGCATTAAATACATCTCTGCCCAACAGTGCCAAAGCAGAGATATGCACTTAATCACAGATGAGTAAGATATCCCTTTTAGCATAAATAGTGGTCTAGACATAATCATTAAACACAAAGGCAATGTTTGTACCCATACAGACTACGGGGAAATCCCTGCACACACTGCAGAAATAGTAAAACTTCCATGTTTGTGTGAACTGTGTGGAAAAAAAAATCCACATTTTTACACTGATCTCTTTTTCTTTCCTTTTCTTAACTCTGTCCTACACTCCCAGCTTGACATGCTTGTGTAAGCCTGTGTTATATATTTGCATATTTACAAACACACATTCCATGAGGTTTTATGGCTTTGTATAGTACAAGTATAAGGGCTCTTTCAGATCTCTGTGTGACTTCCCTCCCAACATTGCAAAGTAGCTAGAAGATTCCTATTCCCTTTTTTACGGGCAGGTAACTGAAGCACAGAGGGAAGGCAAGTCCAGAATTCTCTACATTACTTAGGTCCATAGCTCACACCAAATCAGTGGCTGAGGACTGTGCGTTACATTGACCCTTAATTAGTGAAAGTTTGTCATCTGAAGCCCTCAAAGACCCTCAGTCAGGCTTGCTCAAGGTAGAGGTACACAGAGATAGATGTTGCCAATATTTACAAACTCTTTGGACTCTCCTCCTGTCAGGGCCAACACATGTGCACGCACATACGTTCCTGAACATAAAGCAAGAGAACTTGAAAGGCTGAATAAGTCCGAGGACTGATTTAAAATCTAAAACCCCAAATGAATTGAATAGGAATACTCTTGCTTTGAAAGCACAACGTTTCTGTGCTATATATACACACAAGAATTCTTTCACCCATGCACATACTACGTGTTACAGCCCTCGCTCACAAGCTGTTGCCTGTGGATCCGATCAGGAGTATGAAGATAGAGTTCTTCCTTCAAGTTAATTCATCAATTGCACGTACAGAAAATAATTTAACTTCTAAATTTAAGAAATTCCTGCATGAATCCTGCTGAAGGAAGAACCCTGTGCAATAACAGAGAGGAAGCGCTCTCTGTTTCAGTTTCTGCTACGAAACTGAAAATCTCTGCTTTGCAGAAGCTTGGCATAATTTCTTCATAGAATTGTTTAGGGTGGGAAAGACCTTTAAAGACTGAGTCCGACCATTAACCTAACACTGCCAAGCCCGCCATTAAACTGTGTCCCTAGGTGCCACATCTACACATCATTTATATGCCTCCAGGGCTGGTGACTCAACCACTTCACTCACCCACTCCAGCTTCTAGAAGCCAATTCTCACAGTTTTAGTCAGTGATTTGGGAACCATGTTGTCACAAATTACCGCCGTTTATTGAGTGTTTGGTATTCTCTGGATTCCAAACTACAAGATTCTGATTTTAGCACTAGCCCATAATTCTGTGTCACAAAACTGCAAGTAGATTATTTAGAAGGTTATTAAGTTCTGTCTCAAGCCTGAAAAAAAAGGCATTACCAATACTTCTCTTATAACCAGGAATAATAACAGGAAAGCCTAGACTGACGTTAATAAAGTGTGCAATATTCAAGAACTGACAAGACAGAAGTTGATCTCCTTTCAGTGGTTTCTTTTCATCTATGTTCTGTGGGAGCGCTAATCAAATCAATAAAACTTCTTGTAAAAGAACAGGCTATAAATATTCATAGAAAGTAAGTTTCCTTCAAGTCAAAGTGCTGTACTGGAGAGGTGAAAGAGTATTCCAAGAAAGGTCTCTGTATGAATATGGCAGTATTCAATAGCTCACATCGAGTTGCTAAGGCAATTTCTAAAGGCACTGGCTAATGATTGTTAAAATACTCTTAGAAGCTTAAACGTCAACTCAGATGGCTCTGCCTCCCAGCACAGATTCTGTGTTTCATTCAGCTGTCACTTCACCCAGTGAAAAGTATCTACATTTCATCGGTAGGAGAACTTCTGTGCTTTTTTCAAGTATTTCCTTGTTGTTGTTGTTATTGCTTGCATTAATTTTATCTTTAATTCTTGTTCTAGCAAAGTTGAATCAGCTCCAAAACCCAGAAATTCCCACTTGCTTGTTTCCTCTAAGTGAGATTGCTTCATGGGAGCAAGATGCCAGGCTAACACAGCTAGCAAAAACACGATATATTTTACAGTAAAAAGTTAATACTGCACCATTTCATGAAACTTTTACTAGCCACATATTCTTATCAAACATAAACACATATCAAATACGACAAAGCAACACTCAATTCCACGAAAGAATTCATTAGCAATACACCAATGTGTAGATAAAATACTTTGTTCCAGGTGATACACAGAAAAACAAAAATGGTGAATTTTAGATGTACTGACGAAAACAACCTGATGCTACAACTTCAATGGAAATCTGAAATAACTTCTTTCTAGAGTTTGGTGGCTTTCTTTCAATGCCATTCCTTTTTGTTCCCTAGAAGTAATTGAAGAAACAGGTTTGCATTTTTGTTTACAAATAAATCAATTCTCGGTGCTGGGTAAAACAGGCTTTTGCTGGCCTCTCCATCCTAGGGGCGAAGCAATCCATATGCTTTCCTGCAGAGTGGAAAACTGCCTGTACATGTTTGTGTCTTCCCTATGAAAAATAAAACACAGCAAAAGCGCTCGCAAATTAAAGCTACGCCAGACTTGGGGCAACAAACTGTAAACACAACTTGGTATCAGTGAGGTTACAGACTTCAAACAAGAACTGGAAATCCCATAGTCCTGCACTCAGCAGATCTGGACCTCAGGTCACGACAAGCTGATGCAAGTGGCCAAAATGAGTGCAAGAGCCCTGACCTGTTAGGGAGCTACAATCCTCTTGCTGGTTTTAAACTCTTCTTCACACAACCTGCTTCACTTCAAGAGGCCTTTCCCCAGGTCAGTGTTCAAAAATGCAATTATTTTGCCTCACCAGTTTTTATTTCCCGTACCTATTCTTCCTTGGAAGCTACACATACCCAGCCCATGTACCCAGGGAAATCCTGGCTAAGAGAGCAGTCCAGGGGCGATGGGCAGCAAGGAGACTGCCAGGATAGAGAAACTCCTCATTTGCACATATTTCAATACAGAGTTGCTTAATCTTTGTAAGGCAAATAGGAAGAAGAAAGCAAATATATCTCTTCAAGAGAAAATATATACACACACATTATCTTGCACATAATGTCAAATAGCTGAGTATTTTATTACTAATAAAAATGCTTCTCTATGCAGTCCTGCCAGCATATTATAAACCAAAAAATTTTAAGGTCAAAACAGAAGGAATACTACCAAGTTTCTAAAATAAAATGCTCTGAAGATTTTTATTCATAGTATTTTTTTTAAAAAAAGAAAATTAATTATTTTGTCAGTGAGGTTCAGCAAGTGCATGAAAGTGTGAAGCAGTCTCCTATTTCTTGTTATTCTCTTTTTTCCCCTCCAGTAATCTTTGGAATTAAGACTAATACAGAATCTTACAAACAGAAACAAATGCACCACCATGCATAAATAACTTCCACTGAACTCCCCCTTTGACTTCTAGCTACTTATGTGTTACATGCCTGATCCAGCAAAGCAAGTAACACGTTTAACTTTAGAAATGTTTAAATTTATCTCTATTTAGGTAATATTTAAGTAACTGAGTGTGAGCATACTCATTCTTTCAGCATATACATCTGCAATGATGAACAAGCACATACTTTGTCAAAGGAAATTCTTCGCAGATTTTCAACTGATTTTTCAACACTGTCATGATAGAAATCACTCTGTCACCAGCCCTTTAATTTCACAGAATTCCACACCATGTAACAAAAGATTTTTGATAGAATGTCATTATCCAAGCAATTCAAGAAAGTGCAATTACAAGACTGCAGAAATATTCTGAGGAACAAGAATTAATTTCTGCTTCCACAGTTTTCAGGTTTTAGGGACTTTAAACTATGCAAGTGTGTGGATTTTTCCTCTGCAGTGAGAGTGCTTCAGAAGACAGTGGAAGATGAGCCCTCTGTGGCTCACCAGCATCCTCCCAATGCCTTTTTCATTGAGAGAAGGGTCTTACAATGCCTGCTCCATGCCTTCATCCAAGCCATTAAGTGAACTATCACTCTAGGCATTTTCACTTCATTCTTTGGCAAAGAGAGCAGTCTAAGGATAGGGATTGACAGAAAAGAAGTTTCTTATAAAAGTTTGTGATTCTAAACAGAAGCTCCTAACAGAGCAGCAATTGAACATAAAATTATCTCTGTGCATGCTGTAAAGCCATTAAAATTATTATTGTCAGGCAGTGCAAAATAAATTCCAAACTTTTTGCTTTTAGTACACTGAAGTATTTTGTTTATATTCCCAGCCTGCTTCTGAAAAAAATGCAAGTGTGATTTACAGTAGAGAGGAATTTCAGCACGTAGCAAAATTGTGAGCAGTTATTTCCTTCACATCTCTTTTTAAGTATATAGGCTATGATTTTTCTTTTACAAAGCAAGTGGAATCTTTTAGAAGTCTCTAATCACCTCACCTGCACATATGAAAGTAATTCAAACTGGGATAGAATGCTTCAAAAGACAGAGAACAAGTCTTTCAGCTAAAGATCTTATATTTATATAATCTCTTATTTCAGCTCACAGGGGGAAAGAAACACTAAAACAAAAACATATAAAAATTAACTACACATAAAGATACTTCTCAAGCACTATTTCACTTCCTTTCCTACCCTCCAAAGCCCTGAGCTGGAATACAAACAGCTAAGTTAGTGTAGACTGAGCCATCTGCCTCTACAAACACAGCTCTGGGGCTTGCTTGGAGAATGGGTATGTATATACCCTCCTCTAGTCAGGTGTGAAATATGGTCTCAGACCAACCACACCAACCTAGAGTAAAAAAATATAAAATTATTAAGCAAAAGGAAACCAACTTGAGCATTTGACCTCAGATCGTCAGCTCACGCATTTAATGCCTCTCACCCTCACGGCTGTGAGGCACAAGGTACAGCCTGTCTCTTCCTTGGTCTTCCCAAAAGACCCCCAGGTATTACCCCCAACTAGATCCCAGTGGAGACTATCAGCCTTCTGCCCTATTTGAATCTGGAGTGCCTGAGGGCGTTTCACACCGTGCAGAGTCTGACTGCCCACATGAAAGCAAATGATGACCCAGGGAAGGCGCCAGAAGCAAACGAAGCCCTGGATTGCCTTACCACTGCCAAGCCGTAAAACGAAGACAGAAAAGGAAAGGGAAGGGCCTTTGAGGAGTGCATATTGAAGTCGTTCAATATAAAAGTTTTAAGTTTAATGGATGAAGGTTTGATCTAGTTCCTAGTTTGAATAAATAGCTTTGCCAAGTTTAAAACACAAAAGCCTCCATTTACTTTCTTCTGTCTCTCCTTAAGTGTCAGTACATGTTCTGAAAGGCACAGCTCCCTTCTCATCAAAAGCGCAATATCTCTTTGAACTGAAAGACAAGTAAAACTTTTTCCTGAATATAAAATAATATTGTTTCTCTTCCCCTAAAACATGAAAGCATATAGAGATATGGAGAGCGCAGCAGTTATGCAAGCTAAGGACAATAAACCTTAATGACTTTTAAACAGAACTGTCCCTGCACTGAGAAGACACATTAATTAAAGCATACCCCATGCTCTTATTCAGCCTTTTAAGGGGATTTAAAAGAGGGAGGTAAGAACAGTAATCTTTTTATATATATGCTTACAAGGAGAATGATACCATTAATAGCATTTTCAGCAGATAGCATGTATTGATGTTAATTTTTCCATTGTTATTATCACATTCTGAAATGCATTGCAGAAAACAACATCTGCCAATTAGCCCCACTGAAGGTCACTACTACTCCATTAGTACCAGAATAAGCAATGAGTAGCTCAGCCTCATCCTTAAATATAGGGAAAGTTTCATCAACATTTTAGCTACTGCAAATTTCATATTAGGTCAGTTTAGAAAAGAAAATGTATAGAATTTAGAATTTCCTAGGCTACATTTCAGGAAAAAATCCTATACAGAGAAAGAAATCTGCTCTCATTTTCTTTAAACACATTTTGTACTTTCACACAGAAAATAATGGCCAGAAAAAAAATTCAGATGTCATCTCCCTCCAAAGATCTCCATTTTTATTCAGGACTATATGATCCTGAAAATCATACCAACATAAGCAACAATGCCTATCCTGAAGGGTTTCTAGGAAGTCAAATGCTGCAAATTAGTTTCTTCAATTTTTTTTGGCAAATAGTAACAGCTGATTTTGCAGAAGCCTGCATAACAATTGTAAACAGAGAAAACAATGCAACCCATACTTCCCCAATATCACTTGCTTTATATTCAGCTTGAATAAGGAAGTTAGATTTACTACTTTGTGTCCAAATATGAAAACAAAATTGTCTCCTGTTTTATTTAAATGGAATTAGCATGGAAAGATATTACTCAAAACATTTCTCAACTCCAGCTGCTTTTGCTTACAGGATGACATTTTCCTGAAGCAACCAGAATGGAACCTAACTGGTATAACTGGGAAAACAGTGACTGTTTTAAAAATATCCCACTCAAAGCCTACATTAATTTGTTTAGGCTGCAATTGCCTGATTCTACTGGAGACTATTCATCAAGAGACTACCATAATCCTCAGATTATAAGAATTAATTTTCTAGCAAGGAATTAAGATATCAAACTGAAGCCTAATAATTTTTAGCTTGCTTTAACCAGGACCTTTTTGGGGGGGGGTCCCGAAATATTTGTAAGAGCATTTTTTGTCAGTTTGGTATATTTTGCAGCTTCATCTGTCAACACAGAAAATGGGAGAAAAAAAAATTTTTGTTGCCATTTTGCTTTTTCAGTATGGCTCTGTGACTCTTGGTAGAAAAAAGAGCCATCAAATGAATTATTTATGTTTACACACCAACAGATGGAAGCTAAATGACCCAGCAATATGTGCTGGCAGCCCAGAAGCCAACCATATCCTGGGCTGCATCAAAAGAAGTGTGACCAGCACCAGAGTGATTCTCCCCCTCTACTCTGCTCTGGTGAGACCCTACCTGGAGTGCTGCATCCAGCTCTGGGGTCTCCGACAGGGGGATGTGAAAGTCCCGGTGCAAGTCTAGAGGAGGCAACGATCAGAGGGCTGGAGCACCTCTCCTATAGAAACAGGCTGAGAGAGTTGGGGCTGTTCAGCCTGGAGAAGAGAAGGCCTGAGGAGACCTTACAGCACCTTCTGGTACCTAAAGGGAGTCTACAAGCGAGATGGAGACTGACTTTTCACAAGGGCATGTAGGAATAGGACAAGGGAGAATGGGTTTAAGCTGACAGAAGGCAGGTTTAGATTGGATATTCGGAATAATTTTTTTGTTGTGAAGCTCAGGAACAGGTTGCCCAGAGAAGCTGTGGATGCCCCATCCCTGGAAGTGTCCAAGGCCAGGCTGGATGGAGCTCTGAGCAACTCGGTCTAGGGGAAGGTGTCTCGGCCCATGGTGGTGGTGGTTGGAACCAGGTGATCTTTAAGGTCCCTTCCAACCCAGGCCATTCTATAATTCTATAAATTATATGTCTGCTCATATTCCCACAGTGGGAGTCAATAGTGTAAATCTTCTGATTCCTTTCTTTAAGAGATCACATACAGATGTTACAGTATGTATTTTCTTCATTTTAAATTTTTCCACACCAGAAAAAAAAAAAAAAGTCTTGAGGCTCTCAGCTGGCTACCTAGATATTAATCAAAACCCTACTGCAACCCAGGTGTTTAAGTTAAAAGAATTTAAGCAGCAAATTTTTCTCCCCAAAATAAGACCACAATGTTGCTGGCATGTGTTTCTGTGGTCCAACGCACACTAGCTCCAATCAAAAGTATGAAACTCTCCCATGCTGTAGTTTCTAAAATCAATCTAAAGTAGTGTTTTCGTATTCAGAACATAACAAAAGAAAGGAAAAAAAAAAAGAGGAGAACATCCCACACTACAAGAATTATAAGCGCATGAATGGCCCCAACAGTTCTTCCAGAAGGGACTGCTGGTAATTTGGGTTACTTGGTAGCTGAAGCCTAGAGCACTACATGCATTAAAATAATGAACAATCAGACTAGAAATAGTTTTTCTAAACAATTCTACATAAATTTAATTTAGACTTAGTTCTACAATTCAGAAGGGTCAAAATAGATAAAAGGTTTTGAACCTAAACAAATCCTTAATGAAATGCCTACAGATGGAACCTATCCTCAAAAGAAATACTGTTCCCAAATTCATCCTTCGGCAGAATGGAATGGTTATAGATGCCTTCTAGAGGAAGGCACACAAGTAAAGCTGAGTGATCCTAAGCTGCCTCTAACTGAAATAGCCATTATGAGAATAAGTAGACAGAGGACTGGCGTACAACCACACTCGGGAAACAGGGAGAACATAAAGAGATCCTACATCACAGTATCATATTCTTTTCATGTCTTCAATTATACTAATGCAGCATGCACACGCAGAAATTAATTAGGTGCAACAGATGTGCCTCTCCTTCTCGTTACTTGCATCAAGAAAATTGCTCCAGAAATTAGCTCGTGCTAAATCAAAGTGTTCCAGAAACACAGTAACAGTAGCTCTTATGAATCCATATTGCTGCAATTATTGAAGCAAACAAGAAATGTCCTTCCAAAAACATAGTAAGACTGGTTTGAACACTCTTGCCTTCAGTATTCACATATACAGGTTACAAATGAATGCAGACAAAAATGAAAATAGACCAAATCATGAGTCTCCATAAAAAGTCAATCTCCTATCTCTTGAAGCGAAAAAGAGGAATCAAATTTAAAAATCAGAATCTTTGATGGTATATAAAACCCCTCAAAAAAAACACCTACTGTACACAGTTCTGAAAGTGAAATTTCAGGTTGCCTGTGCTGACGAGATGCCTCAGAACTTGGACATCACAAAATGTTGATCGTGAAACACAAACCACCTTCCTTATCTTGAGAAGGTTTTTGCCACTTAAAATGCAAATCATCTACCAGAATAATATAACCATTTTCAACAAATATCTCTAGAAAAATAATCTGCCTTGGAGGTTAAATATCTTTTCCAGTACGTATTGACAAAAAAAAAAAAGAAAGTTAGAACCATTTTAATTATACATTTAACTATTTCTAAACAGGCAATGCCTCTTCCAATTCTTCCCCAAGCAAAGAACACTGTGACCTGAAAATAAGTGTATGCAATGCTACAGAGAGAGTAACTGGCTCTATATACCAAAATTATTTCCCTGCACATCTTTAAAAAGGCTACTGGATATGACTAAGCCACTTGATGCTACCTCCTCTATCCTGAACAATAGCCTCCAGATGCTCATTTTCATATATCAGTAGAACCGGAGGGAAAAAAATATAAATCATAAATGTGATGTCTGCAGTGGAGAAATACAGAGGCCGGAATAGAGCTTTCCAGTGCAGCCCTCTTCAGCTGAAAACTCCGTGGTGTGCCTCAGCTGTGTCGTTCAACCCTTGCTACACACTACAGACTCCTAATAAACATCCAGTGCATTGCCAGTCTTCCCTACTGCTTCCCACGCTTAACCATCATTTTGATCAACTGAGAATCTGCAAGCTACCACACAGACTGAACAATTGAACAATTTAGACTAGGAAATGCAGGTTTCCACACAAAAAATATCCCCGAACCCGAAGTTATCTCCAGTCAGTATATAATCTTTGCACATGGCAGCACTTAGCCAACAAAAAATTAATTTCTTACTTGGCCTCAGTATTCTTGGTGCAAGACTAGGAGAAACTGGGGAAGCTTTGTTCTCCAATCGGCTTGAGAGAGAAGGAACTTCAAATAAATTTTTTAGGATTGAACTAAGAGCTACGCACTTCTTCAAGTGGCTAATGTTTCCCTTTTCCTATCACTCATTTTAAATCCTACCACTCTCAAGCTGATTTGAGAACGAATATCGCCCTGCAAAGTTAATGCCATGCATATGAAAAACACAGAGCTTGAAACTGAAATATACACCCTGGCCTTTGGACTGTCGTGTAGTAAAATTAAGAATATAAATTACAATGCGATTTCTTCCTATAAGAGCTCCCTGATGAACAAAATCAGCTATTCAAAATTTCTCCATGTTGTTCTTGACAAAAAGTAAGCCAGATGCTGCTAACTTCATTCCTCTTTTTCAAGGAAGCCACATGAGTGGTGTCCTTTTGCCCCACTGCATTTCTAAGCTGGTAGAAAGGTTACATCTGCTCACTCACCTTCCTCAGATGTTACTCTCCACAGCTGTTTCTGGCCTCAGCTACCAGCTACCCCTGTGCTGCTTGTTATCCCCTATAACATGGAGGAGGAATTGCATCTTTTATAGAAGTGACATGAGATGTCCTAGCTGAAGAGCCTTGAAACCTCAGAGCACGAAGAGAAGAAAAAAATAGGCAGAAAGTTCTTTTTCACCTACAGTTACTGAGTTAATTTTCTTTTATTTTCTCCCACACTTCTGTCATAACACCCTCTGCAGAGAAGTCTGACGAATTCTTGAGCCCCACAGAATTTAGCTCCAATAAAACCTCTCTGACCAAAACCAAGACCAGGATCCAAGGCTCAGCCAGAAGCTCTGACCACAGTATGAATCCTCAGCAAAGTTGCTAACACAGTATCTTCTAGAAGATGAATATATTGAGTTTTTCTGCCAGAGACTAGACCTGCATAAACTAGATCCTTGCTAGGCCTCCCAAAACTCTTGAAGAATCCCTTAGAGACATTGCATAACACGACGCAATTCTCAAAGGGACCAATTACACGCATCCAAGATCACTGCGGCTATCACTCGAAACCACAAATCAGAAACTCAGGCTTACCTGTCAGCCAAGAGCTTCAGAAGGACTCAACTGCAGAGCGTGAAGTGCTCCCAGCCTCCCACCGCTCAGGGAAGTATCAGGGCAAAGAGAAGAAGGCCGAAATGTCACCACCTCAACGCCACAAGCTACAGGTCAGCATTGGTGCAGCCATTTGGCTGTGAAGACATCTGTTACCCCAGTTCAGACTGGAACTTCAGATACCGGAGGTTTCAAATCAGTGTCTGCTTATATACACACGAGCTGAGGGGATCATTTGCATCCCAGAGACAAAAACATTCAATCGATTTTATACAGCAATTACCAAGGTGTGTCAGGTGCATGTAAACTAACACTTAAAACACCATCCAGAGCACAATATTAGGCACAAAATATATGTGAGAGAGCTCTGATTTTTCACAGCTGGTCAGCCTCTCTCCTGCTTGCATCAATTTGAAGAGAAATTTCTGTATGAACAGAAGTTGTTAACATACACTTATTTGTCTGGAGGTGGCAAAAATAAGTGACTACTAAAAGGTAAAGCCATACACTTCTTGTAGAGATGCCAACACATATATATATATTTAAAAGACCTTGATGCAAACACATATGGATAAACATATGTTCTTACCTTTAAATATACATTATTTGAGCAGTCAGAGAATAAAGAATTTTATTGCACACAGACTGTGTCATGCTGTTCTTCCTATGGCATGGCTGAGCTATGTTATTGCAGTCAAATACCAAGAAGTCTTCATATTCTTACATTCAAGAAGACATTTTTCTGAAGGTCTTTCACTGTTCCAGTTAAGTTATCTTAACACCCATTAGCTCTGAGGAAGCTGAGGTAGATTAGGGGAACATCTGCAGCTGCCCTACAACACAGCTACCCTCTTAGAACAGGTAAGAGAATGCCCAAAAGCTCTCAGTGCAGGAGTACCTTACTAGGTTGGACTTGAAACCATTCTATATCAAAGGACAAGGATTGGCAGAGAACACTTCAGCAGCATCAAAACAAACTCATTAAATTCTAAAGTATAAACAAGAGAAAACTAGAATGGCATAGATTTGAAGAAATTAAGAATATATATAGCCAAAAACTCCTAAGAAGTCGTTTCAGTAAAGGTACATTTACACTGGGCCCTGGTCGTATTCCCCAGATTGAAGGAAAAAAAAAAACAAACTATTTTTTCCAGCATCATTGAATTAATTTGTATTAATATTACCAGAGCGCCTCACAGCAAGAACAAAATGTCGTGACTACAGAAAGACTTGAGAAGCATATGTCTCTACCACAGATCAAAAGAGAAGAGTGAAAAAACTCCGGGGTTAGGCAACGCTGAACTCCCAAATACCGAATCCAGGTGTACCTCCACGCACACGCTGTCTTCTGCCCTCAAAATCATCCCTTTTCCACAAGAGCCCTCCAAGGCCGTGACTCACAGAGAACTCCCTCATGCCTCTCAAACCAGCCATACACACAGATGTTTGTAGGCTCAGGACCCAGCATTTTAACTACACCACATGTCACACAAGCATTATTTTTAAATTTCCATGGTTGGATATGAGTCCATCTGACTCATGTTTAGATTTACTAGCTGCCTGTATCAATATTGCCAAATGTTAAATCTGCTTTTCCTTCTAGAATCCTTAGATTTTAATTTCTCTAGAAATTTCTTTGCAACTTAGTATTTAGCTATATTTAATGATAGTGCCATATGCAATGTATCATGTGACAGATTTATTACTAGGCGCTCATCACCGGACTAGCTCAAAAAATAGGTGATAAAAGTGATAAAAAGAAGCATCTCCAAATGGTGGCCCTGCTGTCTCAAGGTCCCTTCCTCATTCGGGTGCAGGCTGCAGCCTTCCCTGGCAAGGCGGCTCTGTTGGTTCTGTGGTTATTTTTCCAGGTGAGTTCAGAGGGAGGGCAGATGGAAAAGGAGACAAGGTGGGTGTAGATGAACCAACACAAAAAGGATGTTATCAAAAGATATGTTATTAAAAGACGGGGAGAGAAGGAAAGAGGCTAGAATAAGCAGCAGGATGATGAACACCCACTTGGGCTTCCAGA
Organism: Mohoua ochrocephala; assembly: GCA_013398855.1. Classification (NCBI taxonomy): domain Eukaryota; kingdom Metazoa; phylum Chordata; class Aves; order Passeriformes; family Acanthizidae; genus Mohoua; species Mohoua ochrocephala. The sequence goes on along the minus strand of VZTA01011206.1, from coordinate 21,743 downwards.
TAGCTCAGAGGAACATCCCAGCTTTGTACGTGTATCCTCTTTACAATTTTTGCAGAAGCCATATGCCAGAGAGAGGCATAACATCCCCAGAGACAGAGCACACTTTGCGCTACTCTGTGTCCAATGGTCCCTTGTCAATGAAGCATTCACCGTCCCAGCTGCTTTCTCAGCTTCCCTTGCTATGAATTTTTGGTGTTAGTTAATAAGCAGATCTCTGTGGGAGCATTTTCACAGAGGGCCGCAGTTGAAGTTTCCATCCTCTCTCTGCATGACTACTTAGCAACATGCTGTTCTAACAGGCATCTGGCAATCTTTCACGTCTTCCAACAGCTTTCAGTACTTCCTTCCTCTAGCCCATCATTAAACAGGTGCTTTAAGTAGATCACACAAATTTATCTTTTGGAAAACCTTGAACTCTCTGGATGAGGGTGAGAATGAAGCAGTTCAATCTTTGCATCCAGCGAATGAACCGTCCTACAACGGCAGGAGCGCACGGCCGGACAGGGGCAGGCTGCCGTGACGTATTTATCACTTGTCTGAAACACAGCCCAGCACGTGTCCTCAGCAAAGTCCTGCTGCTCGCTGCTGCAAGCATCTCTGCTGGCAGGGAACACGCCATGCCCAAGACTGACAGGCCACTTCCACAGTGGATAACTTTATATATTCATATACATGCACATGCATTCAGATGTCTGTCAAACGTAGGGTTTACAGAGCACCACGGTGTAAAGCCTCCCACTCCCACCAACTCATGAGGGATTGGCTTCTCTAAAAGTCAAATACGAAATTTCTCAATGCTAATGAGAGCCGAATATGGCTCTCATCATATCATCATCATCTTATTTCTAGTTCTAGGGGAATGTCTCTGCTTTTCTTCCTTTGATTCCCACCTCTGTTGTCCTCTCAAGGCTGCAGAGCACAGGACAGCACTTGTTCAGCCAGGCAGAGCCTGGAGAGGGGATCTCTCTTACATGAAAACAGCGTATTACAAATTATTTTCTTGACTGATGAGTAATTTTGACTGCTTCATTACCTGTCATATCTCCAAATTCCTTTACTTTAAATCTGACCTCTTGTTTTCAGCAAATTATGGAAAGGATGATGGCTTTTAATTAGTCTCCATGAGTTACCACTCAGAGAAGTATTAGACAATTAACATGTAAGGTTAGGGTGCTCTAAATATAAATATAAAACCTTGTGGGAGAAAAAAAAATGACTAGCACAGATGGGTCTTTACACTTCCACTGTCAGTTCTGTACTCGCTATTTTTATGATGATCCAGTACCATGTCATTATGGAAGTCTGATTTTAAAAATTAAGTGAAAACAACACGCATTTTAAAATGTTTTGTTGTGAGAGTGGAGGCATAAGTCTCTCAATACCTGCAAGATGGTTCAAACAATTCGTAGGGAGCCCTCTTATAAATAGGATGGTAAAAGAACATAAGTGGAGTAAAATGATAGGAAAGCAAAGTGTCTTTGAGTAGAACATTGGATACAATTAGAAAAACAACAGTATTTTGGGTAAATTAGGCCTTCCTCAGCCAAGCCCAAGAAGCTTATCTGTTCTTCCAGCTGTTTTGAGTGGCTCTACTAAAAGACAGTCCTTTTTTCCTGCAAATCATACCTCTTCTGACAAAATAATCACCTGTTAGTGAATTCTAGTCATATTACAGCCATTTGTCTCAATCATAATTTGCTGTGTTTTTTATCAGTATGTAGTAAGACTTGCTCATAAAAGCACAAATCTCTAAAAAACACGTTCTTCCAAACTCTTAATAGATCACAGAGTGATAGTGATCTTACCCTACTGCAATCTACTCCTGCATGCCTTTCCCATGTTTATGAACTACCTTCACTAAATTCATCTGAGAAGTCTTTTAATTTTAAAGATAATTTTAAAAATTAATTTTAAAATAATTCTTCAAATTAGCAATTTCTTTCCTGTCTAGCTCCCCTCTTCTATTGTTGCCATTGATCCCCAAAGGTGTTTTAAACTCCGTAAATCTCTGTAGTGTAAGGGATTGAATATCCTCCACATTAAATTATTATGTAGGTTCATCAGGCTCACTACCACTGGGGCAACTGCCAGGGCTGGTTAACCTGAAGGGTGGCAGAACATGACACAACACACAGAGCACAGTCCTTGGTCCCTGCAGCACACTGATGTTCTTCCATACAAAAAACCCTTCTGCACCGAGCCCCAGACAAACTGACAGTGTACACTTGGACATGAAAGCAATTCAGGTTTCTCACCACAGCAGTGGGGTACTCTACGCAAACGTTTCTCTCTCCTAAAATAACTCAAAGAAAATGAAAACCAAGAAGGAAAAGTTGGATTCTTACCCTGTACAGTGACCCAAAAATCAACAGGGATACCAGCATTTTTTTCCTGTTTGTGCAAGACCTACCAAAACCTCTCTGCAGCCTCAGAGTTACCTGTAAATCTACATATATAACAAGACACCTAGCAATGAAATCTTTAATTCTTGCATTTCAGTATCTTCTCTCTCAACTGACACTATCTTGATCTTAATATTCTACTTGCAGCAGTTGCTCAGTTATAATGTGTGTGCATTTCTGACAGCACTGACTCATTTCTTCTCTAATTATTGCTGCAGAACCACACTGGCTACTGCTCCTCTTACCCCAATCATAACTAAAGCACAGCTTGAAAATTGCGAGACAAAACCACAGAGCTAAGAGTACCAAATAGCAATCTCTCCAAGTCTTCACTGACCTATAGCGGACAAAGGGTCTATGGGTTTAGTTGAACAATCAAATTTACCTTTCATATTTGTCTGTAGACAAATGAAAATTCTGAACAATTTAACAGCAATGACTAATTAGCAGTCAGAAGTTCAGACAAGAGCATGAAATGCTTGCAAGTACAGATTTGAAAGCTACTTACTAGAGTGAAAAATATATATTAGTAGGAATCTGTCATAAGTCATTACAAATTTATAGCTATCTCTTCACACAGATGATCTACAAACCATCTCACAGCAAAATAAGGCATTTTAGCCAAGTGCAAACCTAAATTACATTTTGATGTAGCCTAAGAAAACATCACTTCAGGGCTCAGACGAAGCTCAATAAATCCCATAATGAGACACAAAAATTAAAAATTTCTCAGTCTAGGTGATCTATAATGGAGCAGTGAATCAGATAATGGATTCTTGTTCTGGTAAGCACATTTTCTCTGGCCAGTTCTTAACTAGACAGTAGACAGATATATGGTCAGAGAAGTTCTTTCTCAGGCTGTTGAATTACACTTTCCAATTGTACTGTCCAAAGCATGGAGCAAAGTTTACAGCCTCTAACACATGGTCTTTCATATCCACCATCCTTTCTTCCACCAGAAGGGAAAAACTAGAGCAAGACAGAGAGAAAAAGTTTCTTGGCCTTCACAAGGCTCACTGCCATGACTCTTAGTGCTCTAACACTTGCCAAATTCCAGAAAACGTATTTTCATGCACCCATTTCTCCAAGCAGCAACCATGGTTGTTCAACAAGCTCAAGTGCTGGGCTTTTTGCAAATAATCTGTGCTTTTCTGACCAGAGCTAAGTACATCAATCTGTGGTGCAATAAAAGCATGAATAGGTATCTGCAGGCCAGTTTGAAGAGAAGAAACAGTTTAATCCAGCAATGAGGCTGGCAGATTTCTGAAGGCATTTGATGATATCAGATGGGTTTCAGCACTTTCCAGTCAAGAACTGGAACAGGCTGCCTGGGGGAATTACTGTCCCTGGAAGTGTTTAAAAAACATGTAAATGTGGCACTTGAGGACATGGTTTAGTTGGTTAAGAGTTGAACTACATCTTTTCCAACCTTAACTGTTCTATAATTATATGATTCTATATTTATGTCCAAATCTAAGGCTATATTCAGACCGCCAACAGAACTTTAGAGTGGGTGCCAAAAATGTATCATCAAAGACCTTTTTAAGCCATTAAAATTAACGGAGTTATTGCCTACAGAGGATGTTACCTACTTAAAAATTGAAATGAGATGCTCTATAGCCCCTGACATTACTTTATCTTATTTAACTAAAAGATTATAGAGTAAGAATAAAAGATTTACCACTACAGTGGAAAAGAAAAGTTCCAGTCTTTTTAAGTTAGTTTGTTGTGGAATTTCTAAAATAGTATTCAAATACCACATAAAAATAGATTATGTAAATTAGAAGTAGTACAGATCCTTAATCTGAGAGAGCTTTGATGCCAAAATAATTTTTGATTGCAGAGCTAGGAAATAAAAATCAGCAGTTTTAACCGTGTAATACAAGATACCTCCGTAACATGTCATCAGTTAAACTGAGCAATACGGACACTTGGGATGCTTGGCTCTGATGTTACCCTCATGACCCAAAATAATTGCTTCCAAGAGTTTGTTATCAAAATAAACAAGACAGAAGACAACAGCACAGAGACAAGCACTGTGGATGGCAAGCACCATGCATCACACAGCAAGAAAAGCCTCAAGGATCTGTGAGCCAAAGCCATCCATCCATCCCTGATACCTGCTTTGCGTCACACTATCCAAAACCAGCAGCTAAACTGTGCAAGTCACCACTAACACATGATCCAATGACATGACTTCAGAATCCAAGTCTGCAAAAAATTACAGGTGAATGAATAATCCTCACTATGGCTAATTCTGGTGGTTGAAAAGCTAAAAAAGACAACTAAAATATTCTGAATTTGGAAAAGTAATTGTAGGAAAGAGGAGAGAATTTCCTCCCTATGCAGCCTTTTCATACAGAAGTCCTCACAGGTTGACAAAATGCTAACATATACTAAAATCAACCCGATCCTTCAAGTATCTATCTTCACCAAAAAGAAAAATCCTTCCTGAACTAAAATAAGTTGCACAGCTAATCCCAGTGACAGAGAAGAGTTTATTTGTTAGGCCCACAAGCAGCAAGTGCTTTCAATCTCTTCTGGAGAGGTATTTAATTCAGATTATACTCCTGCAGAAAGGAAACGAGATGAAAAATCTATACAGCAACAAGTGATGACAGCAAGGAAGCAATTACTCAGAAGCCACAGTTGGAGCCTGGTTGTCACAAATAAGGCAGGACTAAGCCAACATACCTAATTCTTCCTCTTGGTTACAACTTCAGAAACCCTCATGACATTCTGACAGATACAAAACAACACCAATGTGTTTAAATCATATAATCTTTAACCAGATATAGGTTTAAAACTGGATACTAGGACTTAAAACATACATTTTATAAAGAATGTTAAGTTCTGTGGAATGAAAACTGTGCTTACATTCAAAGCATTAAAAGCCACCTCAGCATAGACGGATTTTGTAAAGCATTTAAATTTTCAAGATTGCAATTCTTTTTCCTGCTTACAGTGCTGGATGCTCTCCTTACTATCCCTCTAAATATTAGAGTCATACTCCCATACCCGCAGTATCTGAGCATATCGAATCACTGATTTCACATGGACAACTGGTTTTGAGTAAGGATCCCTGCAGGTAAGGTGGACTAACTGAAAACATAATCAAATTTCTGTCCAGGGAGACTTGAATTTACACAGTTTGTGTTGTTGCTATGAAGAAACCACAGCAAAGACGTCCAAATGAAGTAGTGTCTTGTCTTTAATTACACTTGGCTTTCTCCATGCTCTGGTTACTGGTCCAGCAAAACTCATCAGAACCCCACACAAGTGCAGAAAAGGGAGGAAATCACATCTCCAGTGAAGTCATGAAGGAGAAACAATCTGCAGATTTGTCCCCACAGAACCAAAAATCAAAATACTTAAGATGCTAATTTCTTAAAAACACCACGGAGTATTTCTAACTGCTCTTAAAAAACACCTAACCAAACAAAAACAAATTTAAAAAAAAAATCAGAGACTGCCTCACCTAGAAGAGGATGATTTTCACAAAGTGAATTAGCTGGAAGGAAAAAGATGTTATTCTCCCCAATCCTGCTGTGCAAGCCCAGACTAAAACTTTAACCACGAGTACTCAATACAAGAACACCTTGAGCGAGAGAGTAACTCATCATATGTTTTACAGGCTAATAATAGCTGTACTGCCACACCATTTATTTGCTTTTAGCTAGTATGTAGTAGACAATTACCCTCCCTTTAGCTTACATCGCATTTTTTTCACACCTGGAAAAGCATCTATTCATTGGTGAAACTCAGCACGACCAGAAGGTGGATAATGCACATATAGGACTTTTCTACACTATCACCTAAATTATGCATCCCCCCAGTCTTCCTTACTACCTGTCTTACTTTTCATTTGCAATTAACGTGCATCTTCTTTAACTCTCTGCTTCTGCCAAATGAAAAACAAAAGTCATCAGGCCGTAATATTGTACGGAACAATTATATTTGCACCACCAGTTCAAATCAGTGTTTATCAATTTTTATCCTCTTGGTCTCGTGCATATACCTGCATATGCAGTGCTTGTTACTGCAGAAATATCTGGTACTCTTGAAAAATACGGATTTTTAACACACACGGAGATGCAAACTACAGCTTTGCTTGCAGTCATACCAACTCATACAGCTCTTGAAAAAGGATGACACCAGAGGGTGAGATTTTCCAAAGCACAAGAGGATTCAATACAGACAAAAAATCACTGAAAAAAGTTAATGGATTTTGTTAATTTCCCCTTTGCCTGTATTTCTACCCAGCTTCCCTTCTGGTTTTCAGGGGTTTTTTTAATGGAATCAAGCTGCTGGCAGTAATGAGAAATCTATAAAATATAGAGAGCTCTCATTGTATAAAAAAGAAACACTTTCATAAAATGCTAATGGATCTTCCCATTCGCTGTAGTGATACTTGAATGATATTTTACTCCATAATGCTGGTGGCACAAGGCAGCAGATTTCACACTGGCAGCAGTTCACTTCAAGAAATCCTTAAGGTCTTTTAGGCTACCTGTATAGCACCCTTTCTATATTCTTTGGGGGGAAAAAAGGGTTATCTTTCTGATATCATTGAAATAGAATCAACCGGTAATTCCAGCTGTTAGGAATGGTTCAGCCAAGTTTGCATAAAAACATTTGGGCGAATATGGGGCAAAGAGAGTACCTAGGCCAACTGACCCCGTTCTTCAGCACACCACGGGAATATTGAGGCCCAGCAATGCCCCATGAGAACTAGTGCCTGCCCTGCTCTGACCAGCCAGCGTGCCAAGGGGCATTCCTGGGACTTGGGAGATGCACAGATTGTCTGTACATCAACCAAAGCCTTGATACAACACACGCAACCTTCTTCAGCTCTTAGCTCCCAGGAAGAAAAACCACCTCATCCTACATTCAGATCAACATGATAGGCAAAGAGAGTTTGATTTATGTTAGGCAGGTTCTTACCTGGTATAAAAACCACATGCTATTCAGTCAGATCTGCAAAAACTACTCAACGAGAGGTCTTCAAAATCCAGAACTTGTGCTAAAAGTACTAAAAAAGTGCCTACTTTTTACAGTGATCAGTAGGCAGGAATTCCAGCTGATAGTCAGGGATGCTCTCAGAAGAGGTTACACGCCCCCATCCTAGTCTTATATTGTGAGTCTCCACCCAAAAAATAAATTTAAAAAAACCACAAAACCAACCAAACAAAAAACCTGTGATGGATTACAGCTCCCCTTCCCTCTTTAAAGGCTGCTTCTGCTTAGCAGCTCCACTAAACAAACTGGAAACAGCTGTGAACAAAGCAGCACATAAAGATAAACAGCTTAACATGCTTAAAACTTACCAACAGAGCATCCTGAGGGGATACACACTGTGAACAGGTGCTTTTATTTTGGCCTCTAAACCTTACCCACTCAGTGACCCCGATGTAGAAGCAAAGCACAAAACGTTCGCTTTTTTTTCTCTGTTTTCTAAAATCCTGTGCCTCTGTTTGCTTATTGGATTTGAGATTCTCATGGTTGGTTACACCACTACTTATCCAATTGCAAAAATAAACAAAAAGGGAGCAGGAAACAATTCCATTCATCCCAGCATTCTGCACACAGAGTAACCCCTCTTGGCAGTTCTTCCTCACATCCTTTCCTTTATTGATAACAACAAGATTTTGTAACCTGAGAATGGAAATGGACGTGATCAGGAGCCCCAGAAACCCTGTTCTGATCAGCCAGTGATGAGATATCTGAATAAAGAAAACAAAATCCAGTTTCATTAGCGCACTGGCATTAACAGAGTAAGCTGTGAAAACTTCACTGCTCATTTGCAGTGTAAATTGAGGACTGTCACAGCTGACAAATTGACATCTTCACTCCACGGCACGACTTGAAGTTCCAAGCAGAACTGCTTGAAGCAGAGTCTGTTGTTTAGGAAATCACCAAAGGTAATGGAGAGATAGAAAGCTGCAAACCTGGCAATTTGTTTTAACACAACTCTTTTCAGGTTTTGAGAAAAAAAGAAGATAAAAGCTCCAAAAGTGCAAGTACATCAAACTGCAAAAATGGTGCGTCTTCCCTCTTGCTTTGCAAGATCCAGCAATAAATAGACACCACACCAAAATAAAACTGTCAGTGCTGCCTAGCAGGAAGTTTATCAAAGACATTTAAAAGGCTTTTTTATGAAAAACCAATTTTAATGAAGTCACATCAGTGCAGAAAAACATTCCAGGTGGTCAGAAAAAAATATTCCAGAACATAAATGTAGTCAGAAACTCAGTGTTCCAAGCAAAGTAAGTAGTTGGGAGAATCTGAATCTAAATTCTAAAAGAATAAAAATGAGTAAAATAAAGATAAGGCAAAAAAGAGATGAAAAGTGATATGAAAGGTCACTGATGCCACCACCTTCCCTAAAGAGACAGCATCCCTTCAGACCATCCATTGCCAAATTTCTTGTCCAGAATTCAGAACGTACCAGATAAACAAAAACTCCCTGGTATATTCACACAACTAAGAGGCTACATCACCCTAACCTTTTCTAATACAGCTGATAACTTAAAGTAACAATATCACCACACATATCAGGCCCTGAATATGGCCCACAGAACATGCAAGTGCCTGCAATTTACCACGTGCCTGCACATCAGATTCCTGTGTATCAAAACAGAGCCCGTAGGAAAAAAAAAAAAAAAATCACTTCTCTGTGTAATTAAAGCTGTGTATCATCCCATAAACTTGCCCTTCTTCAATTTCAGAGCTACCCTTGGCAGTGTTGAGTATTTTCTTAGTCTCAGTCGTTTTGGTCAGTGAGGCTCAATTTGTTTTCTGTGATTTGCTCATTCAATTTAATTCAATTTTTCTGATATACAAGCCCTCAATGTCTCTAACTGAGCTCTTCATCTAATATAAGTTCCTTTCAGCTCCTCACCATCATCTTTCCTCCACCACTGTCCCAGGTTCCCTAGCTCTCAGCAGTCTTATCCTAATTATTGCTCCTGTATCTTGTACAGCCCAAGTATTGTTTCTTCGGCATTCGAGTCAGATAAGCCCTCTTTCCCACTGCCTGAGCAAATGCAGGAGAAAATTGAGGGCATAGTGGTAATACACTTTCAACTCACTGTTCCTGGGAGAAATAATTACAGGGGAAATCTTGTTTAGTCGCTACTGCCCTGGGAGAGAGTATGCTCGGTTCAGATGAAATATTTGGAGAATTGCGTTGCCAAACCCTAACAGGTCTCTCCAGAGCACAATTGAAGCACTATTTGTCAACAGCCAATAACTGGGTCAAATTCAGACACTTTTTCAAAAGTGCAACAAAAGAAGCAAAGGAAATAAATTAGAACGGAGCAAATAGAGACTAAAAACCTAATTTAGTTCCAACAACTATTAAGGACAGCAGCGCAGGGACGGGAAGGTAAGCACAACACTAACCTGGAGGAAAGACTGAATTCTGAAGAGATCTCAGGGGGATTTTTTTTTAAACTAAAAATTCTTTCTGTTGACATCTTATCAGACGAGATATACATGTTTAACACACTTTGAGAGCCAATGTGACTCTCAGGAGAGCAGCAGGAGTTTTCAGAGGAGTCCTCTGCAGAGTAAGAGATGGAAGGAGCGTTCCCACTTCATTCCCCAGTGACCTCTGTAGCATGTCTCTTACTACCACATTTTCACAGACCATAAATTTTAACCACTTTTTTTTCCTGCATTGCTCTGCAGCTGGTCTTATCAGCTGGTTATACTCAGCCTTGCCACACACATAGCCCTGCTAGAAGCTCTATGAAATCTGGACACGTGCAGCTAGGCTATCAGTGGAGGCTGAGATCCTCGATCTTGCCTTGGTGAAGAAAATCATTTCTGGTTGAGGAGCCCTGAAAGAAACAGGTCCTCGGAAGCCATACACTCCAATGTCCACCAAGTAGTCAAGTTCATTTAAGTAATGGACCTAAATGCAGATTTGATTACTGATACAATGGAGGAAAGTCACACATCAGAATACTTTTCAGGCAAATGTATTTTATGTTTTTTTTTAATTTCGGTAGTTTTTCTCCAATCCCCTCCTAAATCAGCTCAGCATTTGCACTTCACTTTCTTTTGCTTGGTTCTTCTCTCTTCCCTTACAAATACATAAACAGAAATCCAAGTATTTATATTCTGATAAGCTTCAATCTTTTAAAATGAAACTTTTGTGCTCACCCTCCAAAGCTTTGTTTCTTCTTTGGTGGCACAAACAATAAAAGAAACATGTTCTAACATAAGTTTGTGATGTTTCTTGTTTTTCTGAACTAGGAGAACAAATTTTTCAATGTCATTTGCACTTTTTTATCTTTATGATTATCTGACATAATAGGTAACACATCTGATTATGAACAATATTTGTCTTTTTATAATGTCAAAAGTATTTTGTATGTTTTAGTTGTCAGCACATTGTTCTGTTACCTTGTATTTCAAAAATGCGGTGGAATGGTGCCAGAAGGGACAGTTTTAGCAGTAGGATTTTATTATTGTTTCAAATCAACAAGCAATGCAGTAAGACTTTTTAAAATACCCTGCCTTCACAAGCAAGCCTTGGGTCCAAGCAGTGGGAAAATGACAGAAGGAATGATTCCTTACAGTGAAATTGCATTTGAAGCTACATAACTAGTCGCAGCTTTAAAAATGACAAATCAGGTTGAAATTTCTAGTCAGAAATATAAATCTATTTTTCAGCATCTTAGCTGCTTGCTATTCACATCTGTTCCCTGAAGTGTAAATATTTACAATTTTTTTCTTTTTATATTTCTTTTTTTTTTTTAGCATTCACATTCCTTTGCACACTTTAATAATGGTTGCTAGGCTTTTGGACCCCAAGCCCCCATATTCCCATAGCTAGCTGCATGAACCTAAATTAAAGACTTTAGTCATGGATGAACTTCTCAAGAGGTTCAGTTTCCAGTGAACATGAGAAGTTTGGGTCTGAAAATCAAGGGCTGGTGACAACAAAAGTGGAAGAGAAGAAATAGAAATGAGGTGTTCTTCCTTTTTGGGCTCATAGGCCCAGTTTTCAGCAGGTGCTGGATTTGGACATCAATAGGGCTGCAATGCATCCTCGAGTGCTAAGGCACTAAAGGAGCTCTGTCTGAAAGGATGCACTCTGGCAAATCCCAGCTACCAGCGAGGTTGCTGGCGCTCCCACTGTCCTCTCAACTGCCATCCAAGACCCTCCATCTTCCAGGAGGATGAATAAATGCTCTTCCCACCATATGTCTACCTTGCAGTGCTTGAATAAATCGTTACAGACTGGCTGGAATAACGGTGGGAATAATGCAGCTCTTTCAGATGAAGATCCATAGCAGACTAGTGGAGGTTCTCGTGATGCGGTTTCTGATATTACAGAGGACTCTGCATTTTTTATGTGCTGAGACACCAGACCTTTGGGAGACAGCTGCTGAGCTCAAGGCCTTGGCATGTCTGCTTGTTTCATTTCTCCAGATACAGGTCTCAAGCTTCAAGACGACAGGTCTGCTTTTCTACCCTGCTGCCAATATAAAACTTTCCCCACCCCTGCAATATAAGTCTGGGGGGAAGTGGGGTGTGTACAGGTTATGTCTGTAGGCCCATTTCTGAGTTCAGCTACCTATTGAAGGAAATGATCCAGAGGTTACAAATCATGCACAGTGTCAGCAATGAGCTCTCAAAATAAAAAGAGGAGACATAAAGGCTATTTTCCCTTCCTCCTCAGCACCATCTCCAGCTTTATGATTAAGTTACCATTTTTCTTGCTTTTCTCCTCAACCCTCTTTTTTCTTTTCTTTGGTCATGTCGTCTTAGAACAGGACTGACTGGATAATGACATTTCCAGGTAGACAAAAAGAGGTTCTTTTGTACTTTGCAGCATGCACAGTACCTCAGGGAACAAGGCAACAATATTTTTCATAGATAATCTCATATTGCTATTTCCCTCTGCTACCCTTTTCCCTCTTAGAGACTGTCTGAAACCATTCCATATGCACAGACTAATAATCATGTAATTTCACATTTCTTTGTTGAGATGAGGTATATTTGTTCTGGAAACATATTCACAAGCGAGAACACCTAACTGAGCCAGTCAAAGCCACAACCCTTCCTGAAACAAGTTCTCTGCTGTAGCACAGTACTAAATGCAAAGGTGAAACCAAGGATCTGTTCTAAACAAAGACTTGTGAAATTGTTTGATTATGACTCTCAACTAAATCCACTTTTTAGAAAAGATCTAGTAGCAGTATCACATCATATTCCATTCAAACTGATTTTGCTAATTTTATATTATGCACTGTAACATTTATTGGGTAGCACGAAGGATTATAACAGACTTCAAAATACGTTACATAAATACCAAGCCACGTTTTCTGTAGTGCTGCCTCTGCTTTTGTGAGCTGGCTTTGGAACTCTACAGACGAAATGGCACCATCAGAGTGCCTTTCAGAAACCTACAGGAGATCCAGAAGATGGTTCTAGTCTGCTTCCAGCAGCCACCAAAAGAGACAGTCAATGTTTTTCATGTCAACATTCGACACTACTGGGATACGACAATAACAGTAACTGCAAAACAATAACTTATTGCTTAGGCAGATGCTAAAGGCTTTATTTATTATCCTCTCTCCCCAGAAACCAAATATTTGTGGGATGCAAGTGCTACTGCCAATAAAGAAAGGCTTTGCTTTCATTAAAGAAAGGTTTGAGAAATTCTATTCATAGACCGCTGGTTCCATTTGAATGTCTTAGATTCTGAGATATCACCAGGAAGAGTGTGGGCTAAGTGATATGGTAAAATTATAGTAATAAGAGGTTTGGAAAGCTACAAAATCTGCTGCAACACTGGAAAGCTGTCATTGTCTCTAAATGGTAGTAATCCCTTTTCTCATCTGCAAGTGCTTCTTAAGGTATACAGACTAAAAGACATAATATTTACAAATTTTATTCGTATTTATCAAACCTCATTTGCCAATTATTTCTGTAAAGTTGTTCTATGCATTTATAAGGTCCTGTCTTTGTCCTCAGAGAATATCTGTAGCATTTGTCTGAAACCTATGGCAGCTCTCTGGAGATGCTCATAAACAGCATTTTGACTCTCTTGAGAAATTGAATTATTATTGCCATATGTCCCCTAACTGGAAGGAATGCCTTCATTTTCAAAAAGTTACTCATATACGAAAAGGTACTGTTCTGAACACAGAATCACTTGCTGGCACATAATAACACAAAGAATAAGGGAAAGCACACCCAGCTGTTCTGCTCGCCACCATTTTCCCAGGTAATTGGCTTTTCCAAGTGCTTTTCACCCCTGCACCACCTTCTGTCACACCACAAGCCCTGTGAGCCATGGTTCACAGCGTGAAGACAACGCCGACCACACTACAGCTTTCATATAAGCTTGCTGTTCTTGGATCCTGAGAAAAGGTCAAAAGTGCAGCTGACTGGGAGCCTCCCATCAGAAAGGGTCCCTGATGAAAGAAACTCAGTCACTCCAAACCCAAAGTATTTTATGGAAGACTTTTTTCACCCATTTTTTCTAAGGTTGCTATCACAAAACCTGAAACAAATATTTACTGTTGCCTAGTTTGACCTGCTTCTGACAACGCTGGTTTGTAGAAATGACCTGAAATATTAATTTTCAAGTGTATTTCCTATTGGATTATCTTGCCTCTTGGGTACAGTGGATCAGAGGCCTGGATGCCTTTGCAGATCCCCTGCTCTCTTCTAGGCTGGACTCACGCATGTTTTGGTAGAATCGGGTCGATAAATTAAATCAGGAAACATTTTAATTTAGAAAAAGCCTTAGTTTTACTTGGAAAAAAGATGGTGAGACAAAATGTTCCACTGCTTTAGAATAATTTTTGAGCTTTTAATTCCTTGAACACTTTTCATATGTTAATCCTTATCCTTATTAGGAAGTGAAACAACTATTATGCACTTTCTACAGGACCATGGATGCTTACAACATTAAGTTTAGTGCCGTCCAAAGAGGATAACATAAGACTGATCACAAAGCTGTCCTTTCGAAGCTCTTGCCTTTTTTGGTTATAATCTTTACTTTTAATTAGATTTTTCAATACTTGGGGTTTTTTATCACCATAAGGAGGTACAACTACAAAATCAGTAAGTTTTCTACAAATCGAGGAGGTAAGTGTTTCACTGGTTGTTTTAACCAAACCTGTATTTCAATTACTCTAGACATGGAAAAACATTCCACAGGCACAATATTTATACACATACATATAGACACATATGTACTCAAACACACAAAAATATGCCACTTATGCACTTCTACATAATGAAAGAAAAAAAGTACTGACAACTCTTGAAAAGAACATCCTCTTCCATCACAATACACATATAAATGTTATGTAGTGGTAATTATTGCAACGATGCTACAGTTCCTTAAACATTACTCTCATAACGCATATCTCAATTTTTTCCTCATGATTTCTTCCTCAAATTTCCATCCATCTTTGTGAATGCCCCTTTGTGAGCCATGAGCAACATTACATTTTTTAACTGCATACCATGTGTACAGCATTGTAGTCAAAGGGAAGAAACTGAAACACCAAACGCTGCTTCTTTTTACACCTGCTCAGAGGGACAGTGGCTCTTCCAGAATTCAGATAAAATAACAATATTGAATGGGAGAACACAGACTTTAAATTCCATACATCTCAGTCAAGGTTTAATGCACATGTGCTTTAAATCATGCCCTATTTAACACTTGTGACTGTACAGTTGACCAAATTCCCCCCAGAAAATATTTCCACAACCTCTTCCAGTTACCTGACAGAAATATACAGCAACATTTTTTTTTTCTACGGAAAAATCACTCAGCTGGGGGCTTCTTACAGACAGCTGTTATTTCTGCCCCTGCAGCTAGAAAGTAACTCTCTATTTAAAACAGAAGATTTGGAAGATTTACCGTTAACAAATATATGCACACACTGGAAATCAAAAGAGTTTCAGCTCATTGGCTATAAAAAGATAATAAGCTGTGTCCTACCTATGGTGGTAATAACAGTGCCAGCAAAGAAGAAGGAACTTCCCAAGTCCCAGTGACTGATCTGAGCAGATGTGTTTCCTAAAGGTATGATTCCTGCATTTATTGCTGCCACTACTTGCTGCAAGTTCAAAAAGATTTTCGTCAATATTCATGAAACAGTTGTATTCATATACATTACACAATAAATTGATTAAATCACTTATTTGATCCAAGCACTAAACCAGAACATGATCTGTGTTGATTTGCTCGAGCTTTATCACTCAGTCAGGCTACAATTTATTCTTCGGCAGCCACTCCAGGCAATTCAGAAGAGCTGTAAAGTCCAGACCATTAGGGAGAAAGCAAAATCCACAATATCTGTTACATTACTATCTTAGTTAGAAGGCAAACACAATTATTTTTACTGCTGCAAGTATTTGGTGAAGAAAAACATGCATTAGACAAAATTTATAATGAGAGTTTCCCACAGTGTTCCTGTGTTGTGTTAGGCAGGCAAATGGACTTCTTTAAAACAGTCATTTTAAAACACCAAGAAAAAATGCCCATGCACTCTTCTGTATCAAATTAATTCCAATTAAAGAAAACACTTTTGTATAACAGATAATTCAATAATTAAAACAATTATACATACAGTTATAAAACTTTCACCATAGCAACAAAAAATTCAGTCAAATATCAAACATGTATCTCTATACAACCATGTACTTCAGAAATGTTGTTCTTGAAAAACTCAGTTCTAGCCACTCAAAACAACAAGCTTGCCACTAGTGACATTTTCATAGTCTCAAGAAATATGAAACTTTTCCCATTTCAGCAGTGTCACCTGTAAATTCTTATTACAAAACGTATTCCTGTTTTGTTACATCACAATTGCAGATATATACCGGTATTTGGGTTAAAGAAAAAGCATTTTTAAACTTGCAATAAATATTTCAAAGAGTCTAAGTTTTCATTTCATTCTGGAACTTTAAAGCAGGATTTATTTCTAATCACGATCCTTATCAAAATTATTGGTGTCTAACAAAAGAACAACAGAGGAAGCAATACCACAAAACGAAAATGAGCATTTTAACTAAGTAGTAGTTCCTGCTTGGCAACAATCATTAGGTACATGAATACATTCAGTGATAGGACAGACCAGAACCATCTCCCACTTGGGCAGTGTGTTGCAGAGGAACAGTGTTGTACAGTAGTAACAATTTTTTCAGTCCCAAAATACATTGATAATTTGGAAATTAAAACACTTCTATTACTAAACAGTGCCCACAGAAGTCATTTGATCTGGACAGAGATTATGAAGTAACAACACAGGATTAACTAGGACATTTGTTTTTTTGTTTTGGGACTTAAATCTGATATTGAATCCAAGTTAAACCCAACACTTCCAGTTTGCCACTTTCAAAGCTCAGATGCACAAAGTAATCATTTTGATGTCCACTGCTGCACGTCTGCAGCCACAGGGATCTTGCTGCCAAACTTAAACCACTTCCACCATCCAGGGCTGTCAACAGAAAACCAGGCTAGGTTATCTTTGCACAGACTTTTAACTGCTTTCGTTTTTTCTTTTTTTTTTTTTAATTTTTTTTTTTTTAATACCAGAAAGGCAGACATCAAAGAAGTGAAATTTTCAATCCTACTGAGAAAGGAGAAAGGATGGGAAAAGTGAGGGGGAAGAGAGTTTAATTTTCCTTTGTGTTGGAAGCATAAATCTTCTTCTGCATTTGTACATGATGTACGACTTGGCAGGAGCAAATACAGCAGCACTGAAATTGACAGGTGTTTCCATATGTGTAGGAAGGGACACATCAGACTAAGGAGCATGTGAAAACCATCCACTGAATTGATTTTACAATTTACACAACACAGATATTCCGTTGATTTACAAACCCAGTGTGCTGCATTACACAGAGCATGCTGAGTACAGCCTGAGTCCTGTCACATTTCAGGGGACCGAGAACGGCCATCGCAAGTCCTGGTGCCTGCACATGGGAACACGCTCTCCAGTGAGGACATCGTATGATATAGCACTGGATCAATGCAATTTTTGGAACCATTCTTGCTTCATTACAGTTTCTTGTACTGGATGAAGGCGCTACCCAGGGCAATGCACCTGTTTAGACAGTCTAGCAAGACCAAGTTTTATACAAATCCAGATGTAAAATGTTTTCAGGACTTTCATCGTCACTGCACATTTTTGAAGCCATATGTACCTCAAGGCCTTTTATATGAAAGGTGTTCCAATCTAAACTGCTCAAAGATCCACTACAGCTACTCATTTCCTGACTTCATCTACCATACCTATATTTTTCCAGGAAAAAAATAATACGACTTAACCCAAAACTGCCCAAAGCACAACAGATGGCTACAAAAGACAATTAGCCGCTATTATTATGTCTCTGATTTTATCCAACTGCTAATCAGGAAAATAATCAGGGCTGCTTTCAGAGATGCTTCCTTTTCGTACAGCCTCCTAAGTTCTGACTATGCACACTTTTAGGGACTTTCTGAGTAGGAGGCTGCATCTGCATCATGGTGTTCAGATTGGCTTGGGTGAATTGCTTTACCATTAATTTATCTAACCACTGTTGGAGCTCACTTGTATTTTGGGAGCCAAGTCATTCTGTGGCAGTAAGATCTGCAAATTACTTGTGGATCGTTTAAAAAGCGTTTCCCCTTTGAGAGTTTGTATGTGCTTCAAAGTAATTTTGTAAGTTCTTATGTTACGAGGAACACTTGAATAGCAATTTCTAATTTGTCTCCTTCAAGAAATTAATGATCCTACAGACCCCTCAGCTTCCTCTTTCTTTCTCAAGCGAAGGCTCTTTTTTATTAAATAATATATTCACCTTTTTAAACAAATCCGTTGTGTGTCACATATAAGTTGGGTTTTTTTATTGCTAGTATTTCTCATTGACTTTCTTTGTACATTTACTGATTCACATCTGTAAATTTATGGATTGTTTCAAGCATAGTTTTAGTCATAAGGGCTAGATGATGCCTCCGTCATCACTGGGCTGTTGTTTCCAAACACACAATGTTGTGCTTTCTCCTGGGCTGTGACCATGTTTGGGAGGAGCCAGACTTAGAGCCAACAAAGCTGCTGCATTTTATTCCTTCAGAGTCATCTGTAAGAGTCTTCCTGACTAACAAGGGTGACAGGTGGGTGAGGTTATTGGTTTACTGAGGTCAATACTACTGTCTCATAAAGTCTTCGAATGTTGCCTGCAGATTTTTCAGGAAGGGTGACTGCGTTTTCAGTTCTTTGGATCAGAGGACAACTTTTCATCTTAGTGTGGTCAGCAATCATAAGAAGATCCTCATCTAAGACTATTCCCAAGAACAATTTTAGAAGAAAATAATATATTGCATAACTCCTAACACTTGTGCATTTCAGGGCACTAATTTCAGGGTAGCATCTTCCTGCCTTATGTCCACCCCACAAACTTACCTGGAGGATTGGATATTAAAACTTCTCTACCCCAGAACAAAAACCCAGGCTCCACTAACTTCACTGAGGGCCAGGATCTCAGCCTTAGCCTTCAAGTAACAGGCTTATTATTCACTGTCAGAGCTGTCACATTCGGTTCTCTGCCACCTAAATTCTTGGTCTTCAGCCTCTTTTTTTGACTGATGCCTTATTACTACAGCAAACTTCATTTGTCATGAGTTTGACTGACTTCCTTCCTTCCTTCCTTCCTTCCTTCCTTCCTTCCTTCCTTCCTTCCTTCCTTCTTTCCTTCCTTCTATCCTCCCTCCCTCTCTCCATTCTTTCTGTCCCTTGAGACCTTTGGCTTAACCTAACTGACACAGTAGTGACAGTAACTCTGTGCAGTTTGAGTCTAAAAGCAGAATCATGAAAACTCTGTATAATCTGTACAGTCGTCATATGTTGCAGCCTTTAAACACTTTGTGTGATCTTAACATGGAAACTTCTTGACTTATAGAAATTATTTTCCAGTATTAAAGTTAACTGACCTCCTCAGTGGTAATTTTTCTAGTTTTCTATTCCATATACAAAATAACTTGGTTTAAAAATCAGTTTGCTTCAGCACTACAGAGCCAGTCAGCATTAGAAGAGGGATGTGGACAGATTAAATTCTTAAATTATGCAGATTATTTCACTTGCCTTACCTTCTTCCAGAGCTTTGTCTAGTTTCATAGGAGGTGACTGAGGACTGAGCAGAGGGCATGTCACCCAGAACATGGCACCCAATCAAGGCCTCTATGCACAATGATTTTAAAAATAATTGCATATGGTTACACTCATAGTAATATGTTTTTCTTCTTTAATTATCTTTATAATGGTGAAAAAAAATCGGGCCTTTTTTTTGATAAGGAAGAGAATTGAGATAAAATTTTGAAACATTTAAAAATTTTAGAAAATTCCCATTTTTTGAGTCAGGTGAATTCTTAGGCTGGCTCTGTACTATATCTTAGGATAGACATGAAGCACGTCTGAGATCAAGTCCTCACTTGCACTACACCCACACATCCCAACTACTTGGCTTTGCAGATACATTTGGGAACGAGCTTTAGCAGAGTATCAGAGAAAAGAGGCAGAGATGATTGAGCCCGGAGTGGACAGGCCAGGCATGACCAGAGCTCCAGAAGCACATAAGCGTTGCTTTGACACCATACATTTTTTTGCTTGAAATCAGAACACTGGGGAAAGGAGAGTGACAACACAAATCCCATTTTAATTCAATGTCAGTTTTTCATTTCCTATAAAATTTAGAAACGCTTTCTGGTAAATGCATTGTGCAGTTTTATGTTATTCCTGTGTTCACGCAGGCATCTCTCTGTAGAGGCCATGCTGAACTTTGCTTTGCAGATTAAGACATAGAATATTGTGACTTTTCTTCTGTCAAAACAAGAGAGAAAACAGTCTTTCAAACAGCACAGTCATTTTCTGAGAACAGAAGACAATTCTAGGTCAGGGATTTCATCCTCTGACCCTGCAAGGAGTCAATGGCATCGGCTGACAAAAGCCAGCTGGCCAGAGAGCTACATCCACTAAGCGGGTCTGCAGAGACACAGGAAAATAAGGAGAGGTTATAAAGTGTGAAGGCTGGCCTCTGGTAGTCAACTGTTGTCTCACATGGAAATCAGGCAGAAATAAGTATGTGTCAAACCAGTCACTCCAATGCTCATCTCCTTGTTCCACACCAGGCTCCGAATACATGTTTTTGTACCATCTTCCAGTCACTTCACTGCTATGAAATGATGGAACACAACAGTTCATTACTCTCAGCTCTTCTACCAAAAGATTAAAATAGAAGCACCTCAAATTATGCTTCTGATAAAATCCAGAGCGTGCTTTCTTTCGTTGCCCAGCTCGTCAGGAGTTAGCTTGTGCTTCCTGGCAGTCCCTTAACAAGTGATGTCAAAAAGTCAGATGTGCCTCAAAGTTTCTGACAGCCATTTTTCAGCCTGGATTTCTTCCTTCACTGCTACAGTTCTGCTGCCATTTGACAAGGGCACTCTCCCTTTACAGTATGAAGATACACCTCATATGGTCCAGCTACTGCTCAAGTCCTGTGTTTTTATTTCAGCTTTGGTTTACAGGGAATGGAAATCCTAGTTCTCAGTTCAAAGGCACACCAGGATGCTTTTAACACTTAGCAAACAACTCTCCAGCCTCAAAACACACAGTTTTGGGCCTTGATGTTGAAAGAGATTGCAATAATATTTGTATTATAGTTCTGTGACTCCTTGTTTTCCTTTTTAATTTGTGTAACTTATGAGTGTACTCTACACTGGTACCCCACATGCTGAAGAACTGAAGGACTCTTTTCACCCTCTCTCACAACTACTCAAACTAAAAACATGCAGAAACATAATGAAAAACATTTCTACTTCTAAATATGCATTACAAACCCCATGGGTTTCTAGGTATATAAATTCTCTGTGTGTACATACACATATATATGCATGTATATACACATATACGTTCAGGGAAGAAGGCTTTTCTTTGCTTCTTGAGATTACAGACTGGAAGAATTATGCAAACAGCTGTTCAGCAGAACTGACTTACTAATGAGTCATATCTGCCACCCTTTCTAAGACAAAAGCTGGCATTCAGATGCAATCAGGCTAAGCTGAGTTCTAGGTCCTATAAAACTCTTCATCTGAAGGAAATGTAATCTTTACGGGTCTCAACACCGGAAGCAGCAAAAAAAGTTCGAGACCAATCTGCTTGAACAAAGAAGTGACAAGGGCAGTTCGAATTTACTTATTATTCTCCCCCCAAATAATGCTCATGAAGGATAAAAACTGCTTTTTAAAAAATCCTTTTGGTTTAACCACTATGCAGGAAATGACTACAGTAAAGGGAGCTGTCCTGTCCCTGGAGGAAATGCTCC
>VZTA01011205.1:0-19588 GCA_013398855.1 Mohoua ochrocephala | reverse complement strand
AAAAAGAAAAAAAGAGAAAGAGGCAGGTCTGGATTTAAAAAATGGGAAAACCTCAGGGGAAAGAGAAAGAAGAAAAAGGAGAGTGGGGCTAATGAGCTCATGCAAACTTCTAAGGAATCCTTCTTAACCCTCTGAAATAATTTCAGTAATTGCTTTTTGTGAAGGTGGAAGTAGAAAATCGTTCTCTGTTTTCCACTGTTCAGGCAAGAGATAGTGATGAGCCAACTGAAAAATACGTTCTGCTCAAACAATTACACTTCTCTTCTAGACAGACAGATAACACAGTTGCAATTTCTTGTGTGCTCTCGGAAGTCTTGGAGCATAAACTGATGCTCAGTTTGCCTCGGCAGAAAGGCTGGACCTTAACATGCACCTTTGAATTCTGCTGGGCAGAGTAGGAAAACATATTCAGGGCCACATAAGCTAAGCAGCTTCAAACTTTCTCCCCATTGTGGATGGGAGAAGAGATCTTGTTTTGGGGTCTGAGTAACAAGATCTTGTATTATTTATCAGCTAATATGATTCAATGCAATACCCTTTTTGCTTTCTCTTTGTTCTACATACACTGGAGAAATGAAGACTGTAATCAGACTTCCAGGAAAGGAACACAATAAAACATCTTTGTGCTATATACCACTTGGTATAAAGGAGTAGTGAAAACCCCTGGCACAGTCCTGTGTTATCTGACATGCTGCCATCTGATAATTCTGCACATATTTTTTACCACAATGTACAATTGTACTGCTCACAAATGTGAAAGTGCTGATACTTTATATCACAGCTGTATGTGTGTGTGTGCACACACATGTGAGAGTGAGTGTGCAGGTGTCTACATACACTTACATTCCTTGGACTCTGTCTTTGGATTTAGTTTGACGTTCCTTGTTTCTTCCTGTGTCAGATCTGCACTGTCCGTGTGCATGGAAGCAATCATAATAATGATTGACCCGACTGTCATGCTCGAGCTGCTCCTGACAAAAGCCTGGGTTGAAGCAAGAGAATGTGAAGCTGTTAACCTATAACAGCAGAAACTGTATATAGGAATACTTAAGGTGACTTGAGATGGCAATAAAGTTAAGAGAAGGAGTGGAAAAAATACAAGCTGGTAGGTAGGCATTAAACCTGAAGCCAATGGTACATCATAAGATATCAGCATTGCTTTAGTCAATCAAAGAGTGAGACTACTTTTTTGCCACCTAACAATCCTTTCAATAAAGCCAGAGTGCAGCTGAGTGTGGAATGTGGCTGTCTCATGTAATTCCCCTGAATAAGGAAGGTAGGCCTAACAGTGACATGTAAAGCTGGATTTGACTCTTTCTTTTCCTTTCACTGTGAAGTATTTTCAAATGGTACTCGTGAAGATGAATTTTTTGTTGTCACAATTTTGCTGTCAGGAAGCGGGGGAGGGACAGGGTGGTGGTGGTTTTTGCACCATCTGATATAGTTATACCTTTTCCAACACTATCATACATGGGCTGAATGTAGATACCAGTGGCACACAGCATTACACTGAAGCTCATATTTTTATTTTTATGTCATTATGCTTGTTTTTATTTGCTGTTTCTTTCCTATTGTTTTTTTTGGAGACAGCTTCATTCAGAGTAATGGAGCGCTGGGTATTAAATGAGTGTGCCTGTAGTCCAATGAACTCAGTATGCTGCTCATCTTGTTGCTATACTTAATCTAAATAACCTTTTCTATGCTCTGCTGGAATGGCATTTTCAAAAGGCTATATAGTAGTAAATGAGTGTATATGTCAGTAAGGATTTGCTAGACAAATCAAATCTTCCTGACAAGTACATTTATTCATTGCTATTTACTACACACTCCAGTTTGAAGGACAATTTTTGTGATCGGATCATTAACATTTAGCGTCATTTTGGCAACATTTCCCAACTTTTCTCTTTCCCTTCTCTCTTGGCTGTTGTGTGCTTAGCAGCCTCTGCCTAACAGAAGCTAGCTTTACAAGGATTATATCACCAATATGTTAAACAGATTCTTTTCCCCTGACTAGCTGGTTTATTGCACAGAAGGCGCCTAAGTGCTAAAGTACATTTTAAATACAAGGTTTCTAAGTGCAACATTAGGAATCTGCTACAGTTACAGCCCTGATAACAAGCAGAGAATATTTTCTTAAAAGATCACAGCTTCTTGACAGGCATATATACATGTTAATTTTATTCAGGCCAGATCTTCAGGAGATATAAATCAATACATTGATCCCAAACTGAAGGCTTGCCTGTGACATTGAAAAATATCATGCAATAATGTGAAGCTTCAATGTATTTTGCTCTTTTTTTTTTTTTTTATTATTGTGTCTTCATTTGAATAAAATCAATTTCAGTAAACTTTTACTTAGCAAAAATTAAATGAGAAAAACATGGAGTTTTCCTGTTTGGAAGAATTTGTCCTTTATCTCATCAAGTGTTATGCAGAAGAAGTGCTGATGTGCACAAGTCCAGGAAACTGTGGGAAGCAGAACCCAGGAAAAAAAGCACTGTGCTCAGACAGATAGGATGTCAGAAGCGAATCACCAAGATCAGACCTGTGAAGAATCCAGCTTTCTTCACCAACAAGGCAGAGCATAATAGAATTACCTCTGTGAGTTTGAGCACTTTTACCAGCCCAGAAAAATATCTTATCTCTAGGGTATTTCCCAGCTAAAACCTTCATACAACAAAGCTCACAGGTTATTTTCAAGCTAAAACCTTCCTACAACAGAGCTCACAAAACTGTGCAAGCAGCCAAAGAAGCCCCCTATAGTCAAAATTGTATCAGAAATTTCTTTCACTTCGGAGGATGGTACCTGGCATCCCACTGAAAGTTCAAGGTATCTATCTAAATCCAGTGACACCATTTTTGAGGGACAAAAATACGAAAGGATTAAAATGTACCTCAATTGTTTGCAAAATAAGCTGTGGGCCACCAGGAGTTAGCTGAGGATTAAATCACTCAAAGATAGATCGTGGTATCTTGAAAAAGAACTAATTGCTAAAACAAAAACACCACCAGATTACTAGAAACACTCTTAACACAGCAGACATCCAAACAACAGACTGCATCCACTGCTGTTTCATGTCTCACCAGGCCTAAGTGGAAAATGCTGAAGCATCAAGCACAATGATAAAAATGTGGGAGGAAGGAATGAAGAAATGAAGAAATTATGGACTTTCATGTGAACTGCCACCTTGCTAGTAATATTCTGGTTGCCTATTAGCCATTGCTGAGTCCTAGAGTAAATGAAACAAACCAAAATTTTTACAAGAAAATTAAAATATTTATTTAATGTAAATTATTTATTTAAATCTCACTTTTTTTTTTTTTCTTATTTACATTTCTCTAGAGTTAAGAGGAAAACCCAAACACTGACTTTACACATAAGAGTCTAACATGGTTCCCCAACCAGCACCAAAACCAGCCTGCTCACCTGGCTGGCAATAAATAAGTAAAGAACTTGGATTTACAGGCAGACTAACCCGCCTGCTCTCTCTAGGAGAGCTACGGAGAGCCCTTGGGAAACTGTGTGCCCTCACCGCAGCCAGAACGAACCTGAGTTTCTGATCACTGGAAATTACTTTCGAGACAATATATCTGCTTGAAAAATTGGTTAAAACTCTGCTGTTCCTGAGAAACATTTTAATTGTGACAAACTGCCACATTCCACTGGAAAAGGAAAAGTTTCAGCTGCTGAATTTCTTAGTGATTCTCATTAGAGCAGTTTGGATTTCGTATTTTCAGCTGAACTTACAAGCAGGTCTGTTAGGAAGATCATCTTGCATTTGGCATATCTGGTTTAGAGTCAGGCAGAGCAGATACACAAGGAACCGTGGGTTGTCTGGTTTTAAGTTTCTTTCCCTAAAATTGCATTTTGAAAGTGAAAGCTTTTGCTCCATTATCCTGAAGGGTCCCCCCAAAAGTTATTAGCTTTTTTTTTTTTAATAAGCCACTTTTGCTGCTGCACTTTGCAATGCTGTCACCTCCCCCTCTACCCCAGATTAACCCAATAACAATGCACATGTGGTACGGTGAGTACTGTCGCTGTAAATACATCAGTCAGAGATTCATAAAGGAGGAAATGTGATAACTGAGCAGGTCAGAGAAAGCAAATGCTGGATGCTAACTTAATTTACTGAGTGTAAAATGTCACCAATGAAATTTACAGAGCTACATGAGTTTAAACCAAAGGTAAATAAGAAGAACTCCATAGAATGCAAAAAAAACTGTCCAAGATAATACAATATTATATAACAAAATTTAACATAATATTCCAGATGAAAACTTAAGCATGTGTCATCTGGTAAAACTCTCCTTAAAATTAGTTTACCTCAGTGAGGGCATGGTCTTCTCTTTGAATTATTCATCCCTCATCCTGTCTTTCAGTCCTTATATTCTCTGTTTAAGAATACACTCTGCAAAGACAAATGGGAATAATTGGTGCTGGGTAAGGCTCACAAAAGAAATGCTATTTCATCCTTCACCCATAAGCACAGGAATGTGGCATCAGAACATGGTCCTTACCGAGCTGTTGGCTCTTGACTCCTCAGTGTTAGAATTCCAGTAATCCTAGGTAGGCTGGCTCTTTTTTTTCTTGGATCCAAGTTATTTTCTCTGAACCAGAAAGGGATTTACTGTAGAGCTTTTAAAAAACAAACAAGCATAACATATTGGCAGACACATGTACAAAAGATTCACTTATACTGCATCCAGAGTGGTGCCTGGAAATTCAGTATGAATCCATCTTCATAATCTTTAGCTACCCACATTTATGTACAGATATGCATAGAAAAACGTGAGCATTGATCTGATCTTTGTTTCTAGGTCCACACATAATACAAATAGCCTTTAGAACTATACCACACACTGGGGTTTTATTGTGGTTTCTTTTTACCACTCCATAACAGCACAAAAATACTAACATAAAGGCAGGTGTAAGCTAAAAATATATCATTGCTTTTAGGTCTCACCTTGCTCACCTTATCTTGGAAGTGTGCAGGATGTGGGCTATGTCATTTCTATTTAAAAGGCAAAAAGTATGGATACAGAGGCCACTCGCCCTCAGACGGTTGCGGTTTGCTCCACTGAAGGAGAAGTGAAGAAGAGAAGAAAAAGAGAGGAGATCACGTTTAAGGGAAAAACAACCTACAAGCAAACTATCTTTGACGACTCAAGGATATTATAATCTCACAGTTTCATTTCATGTTTCATGAGCTGTGATATTGTGCAGTTCCACAAATCTTGGAAATCAGAGAGCTGCAGGATCTGTTGTACTTGCTTGGTTCAAGGCAGTTGCTATTTACCATCAGGGCAGGCATCTGCTGTATTCAAGCAAGGTCTTCACACACTATTTTAGATCTGTTTCATTTTCCCCGTTTGCACCACCATCAGGTTCCTTGTTCTGTCAAAGCCTGCAAGAAGTAAAAAAAAGGGTTGCAAAATGCTCTTCAGGCAAAAATGTGGGATCTCATGATGTGCCTTAGCTCCAGACTTTGGTGGGCTGGAGGACTACTCATAAAAGCAAAAGTGTTCCCTGGAAGCCTTCCTGCATCAAAAATGGCAAGTGACGGTAATGGAGACTGCAGATTGGAAAATTAAGTTGCCCAGCTTGGCAATTAGTATTTCATAAGATAGTTAGGTTTTCAGTAATAGAGTGGAAAAGTTTGGGGAGAAGGCACAAATAAAATCATCTTCCAAGCAAAGTGCCAGAGGCAGCAAGCTGATCCAAAGTGCAATTATCCTGCAAAGGCATATCTACCCAAGAGATAATTGGAGCTCCATACCTTTCTTTCCCCACTGTTTCTCTCACAGCTTCTGTCTCTTACAGTTTCATTTTACTTTCTCTTTTAGAAAACACATGACAGCAGAACATCCAGCTGCTTATGGAAAATTCAATAGCTTTTGTGATTTAAATCAATATGATTTAACAGGTGGTTGTTTTGCTATTCACATTTCTAAAATCGCTGCAATTATAATTCTGCCATAATATAGTTTTCTTCACGTTCACAGCCTTTGACAACCCTTGCTCACTCACCAACTTCCCTCACATCTCTGGTAGTACCAGCCATCTGATAATCCTCTCCCACTCATACTTAAGTTTCTTGGCCTACGTTAAGACAGCCATTGCATCAGCTTTTCACGTACTACCGTCATTAATGTTTGAGGTGTTTGTGGATGTTGTAATTGGTGACAAAACCACTGTTTTAACAGTCTAAAAAGCTCTCAGTGTTAAGACAAGCCTTAGCCTTCAGGCCATATTTAAAGGTAGACCTAACAAGAAGTGAGAAGCAAAAGTAATGACAAGCATTTCTTTAAAGAATTCACCACTTTTCCTAGTTGAAAAAAATTACCGGTTATGTTATTAATAATCAGGCCTTCTTTTAAGTTAAGGATCTACAGATTGAATTAGTATTTGGTAGGGCTGTAAACCAAGGTCCTAGAAGGTAAGAACCTTTTACAATCTGGGATAACACAAAGATCATGAAAAGAAATGTGCTTGGATGCATTCTTCTTCTGTGCTGTGCTCCCCAGTTGTATCATTTTGGCCTAATACAAAACCAGGAATTGGTCTGATTGAAACATGGTGTTCAAAGACCAGTGATTTTTTTCCCTCTCTTTCCACATTTCACACATGAATTTCTAAATCATTTTGACTCATCCTAAATGTCAGAAATGAAGGCTGCACATTTTGAGGAGGTTTGTTTTTGTTAGTTTATTTTTAAATTACTGTAATTTGTATGTGACATGTTTTGGCAACCTTTAGCCCAGATGTAGCCAATTTCCACTGTGCCTTTTACAAAAAATAAAGGGCTGAAAATAATGGAAATTAAAACCAAGCTGTTGTTGAAGGCCTGGCAAAGAGTTTTTTGGAAGGCAAGTCAGAGTCTTACTGTGCACACACAGTATGGTGCATGGGCCCTTTTTTTTTTTTTTTTTTTATACCTAGTAGAGCCTCTCAATAAAAAGATGAAGGCCTCAGCCTTCCTGATATGCTATGGGGTGCAGTGCCAATTGTTTGTAGACTGAACATTTGAACATTCCAACATACACATCCAGAAAACACGTCAAGGGCCCGGAAAAATTAAATATCCTCTTGTATCGACAGGGTTCCTCCAAGATCCAAGACTGGGGTAGTGTCAGTGTCATCTTGTCAGTATTCTGGTTATTTTCTACTTGATTTGCCGTATTTTCCATAATTTATAGTTGAATAATTTTGTACTCTTCTATTTTTTCTGTTCTAGAGTCCCATGAACAATAAATTCCCCATTGAATTCAGTGTAGAACCAGATTTTATCAAACAATACTAGTTTTCAGCGTAATTGAAGATAATTTGACCTAAAATGCAATATTAAAATTTAGGACAAAAGTCTCTTTCAAACACAACCACTTATTAGAAGACAAAGAGGCCTGCAAATCCTTTGACTGCCTTCTTTTCAAAGAACAACACAGTTTCTAAACTGATACAGGGGTTAATTTCTAAATCCAGTGTTACTGTCATTTTATGTAATTTTATGTAATTTTATTTGTTTGCTTAATAAACTAAAAGAGAGTGTTTATTTTGTTTAACCTTTTAAAGGTCATTTTTTTACTCCCTTCCAGTTAAGCGATTATTTACTCATTTTGACTGTGTTTACCCTGCCACCAAGTATTATTTTTCCTTTCATAAGGCTTATTTTAAGATTAACCTATTGGTTTGGTGTTGGGTCAGAAATCCTTCTGTCTGCGGAGCACAACAGCGTCTGAGCCCTAAGTGACTGGCTTAAGCCTTCCTGCTTGCCCAGGCTATAAAACAAAGATAATAAGTACTTTACAAACAGATCTGCTGTGAGGATTCATCAGTCAGGGTTTGAAGGCAAGGATGCTGACGATTTAGCATTAACCTGTAAGAACGTGTGACACTGGAGTTTGGGTTCCACTGCTGCATTTCTTGTCAATGGAATAACTATCCCCCGATGAAGGGTTATCTCACACAAGATGTTTGTCAGGAAATACAAGCCCTCTGGAGTACATGATGCTATTTAATGACCTACGATTTCTTCACATCAAGAGCCCTAGCTTTGCTGCTGAAAACAATCACGCAGCACACGCTTTACCTGCGCTCCAGCACTGAGCCCCAACTCGTTCAAACGTCGACGGGTGCAAACAAGGTTTAAAAGAACACCCCAGTAGGTGTCTGTATGTGCAGACTAATTAAAGACTTCAGGATGTACCAGATCGGGATAGAAAGGCTTGTAAGTAAAGGTTTGGTGTTTGAACAAGAAATGTTTCGAGTTAAAAATATAATCGATGCCAATTTGCATATCAGTGAGATCATTGTAACCTGTAGCTAAAGCTCACTTACTCAAAGAGTTGTGGTTAATAAATATAAAAACAAATTAGATTAATTCTTTCAAGTTGCTGCAACCAATCTTCCTTCCTGACAACTTGCAATTAATGAATGTGAGCAAGGTGAGGAGCAAAAGACTTGCCAAACTCGTGCAGCAGAAAACAGCTGTAATATTGTCAAGAATCAACAGAAAAAAAAAAAAAAAGATGGTATTACCATAAGCACTGGAGAATCTTTCTTTGCCCTCTTTCTCCTTGCATTTCTCCTTGGTTTTTGGTTGATTGGCTTTTTCCTTACTTCTAGTTTTAACTGACCATCTAAAATCCCACAGCCAGAAGAAATGCCTGTATTCTAAGAATGTCGCAAGAATTGGTAAGGTCCTCCTTATAAAAGGTATTACAATCAGATATTCATGTTCTCTCTTCTTTCCTTAACCCTATGCTCCTCTGTGAGGCATCAATGTGTTCTCTTTTTTATCCAGTTCCTATATGGTGGGCCTTGCAAAAATGATAATTTTATTTTCCCCACAATTTAAAAATCTACAATTCTTTTTTTCTCCTATTCTTTTTGGTTTCTATTTTCTTCTTATGTCACGTATTTTTCTAGCAAGATTTTTTTTTTCTGACATGACTTAAGATTTGTTTTAGTGGCCTCAACTTTTGTACAATATCCCAGCATTTTTTAAATTAAATACTATAAATTGACTGTCTGTTGTAAATATGTAATATTGTGTCCCAGGCTGCAAAGAAAAAGAATCATAAATCAAATTCAACTAAACTTCACAAGTGGAAAACATAAAGTATGAACTTTATTGATCATGTCTATATCTATGAGTATTCACACAGCAGTTATTAAATTCCTGAAATCCTATCCCAAAACAGATTGTAATCAGAGCACAATCTCTGGCTGGTTTCTTGGAATACTTTTTTTTTCTTTGCTTCATTCAAGGTCTAGATTTGGAACTTGGCAGAAATGTTCTTTGGCAGGCTATTACTGGTAATGCTGTATTGAATGACATCGGGGATGAAACAACTCAGATTTGATTACCACTACAGTGTATTATTCCCGGAAGCAAGAGGGAAGGGTGTATGCTCTTGGACATGGTCTAAATACAGTCAAAGATGAATCGCAAGAATCAACCAAAAATTATGTAGAATCGAGTACGTTACCCAATTAATCAAAGCATCTTTGATCTAGTGATGTGCTTCTTACACTTAATGAAGGAAAAGTTCTGATAGTCCTGTGTTGCGGGCTGCTAAGAAATAGAGATGTGTGGGCTGTCAGATATTTTCTGTGACAAAGATCTGATCAAGTAATTATCTGCAACAAATGTTGGGTCCAATTTCTGCTACCCAGACCCTTTTAGAATTCACCAGAGGGTGATTTTGGCAGCCTGTCAGTAGGAAAACAAGAGAATGAGTTGGGAAACATTAATAAAAGTTGAAAACAGCTTCTGAAACATTTGAATCGTCATTCACATGCATGCAAAGAGGCTGTTAGATGAAAAAATAAGAAAGTGGGCTGATGGAAGATAACAAAAAAATAGAAAAGAGACATTGGAGAGTTATATTCAGAAACCTGATGTGAAATTTAAACTGCTGTTTTTTTTCTCAGCTCTTTCCAGGCAGCATCTCTTGCAAACCCAGAAAAGAAGTCCTGGTGCCCTATATCCACATACACACACCTGCTGTGCTTAAACACCCACAGTAGAACAGATCCTCGTTTTTGTTTGCTTTAACTGAGAAAATCATTAATTCCCAACTGAGAGAGGAGGAAGGCTGTAATAGTCATTCTGAGAAAACAAAGTCAAAATAGGAATGCAGCTACAGCCGCTGTAACCACCTAACTTGGCAAGGAGAGGGAGGAAATCCTGGTACCTCATTGGGGCAAACAATGCACCTTCCATCTCATCTTCTGTGTTGCCACAAGCAGAAGGAGCATGCTCATAACTGTCTGCAAATACAAACAAGAGATTCGAAAAAGAAGGATCATGCTTTGAAGGAGGCTGTTCTCAATCAGCATATTGTCAAGCGTTCGGTCTGCTGTTGCTGAAACATCCTGGCATTGCAGTCTTCCTCCTCCTTATTATTTTTTTTCTCATCTTTTTTTTTTTTTCCCATTTTCCACTTCTAAGGAAATAAAACATTAAAAAAACCCAGCATACAGACAAAATTATCTTAAAAAAATAAATCTGTTTTTTCCTCTACTAAAGACCTTTTCTGCTCAATCTAGGTTGTTCACAAGAGTATGCACAAGGTACCAGAGCAGAAGATTTTCAGCCTAAAAGACACTTTTTGTCACACAGCAACTAAAAAACACTCAGAAAGTTGTCGAAGAGTTAGGAATTAAGGACTTGGGATAAAAGATGCGGAAGAAAAGGCAAAACCATTGCTTGAGGAAATCTTGGATTTAGACTCCAATTTTCTCACAGTGGCAGTATTAAAAGCTTTTAATAACAAAACTAATGATAGTTGCGGTTCTTTTAAAGCTTGCGAAAGTACTAAAAATATCCTTAGTCTGT
Source organism: Mohoua ochrocephala (assembly GCA_013398855.1). Taxonomy (NCBI): domain Eukaryota; kingdom Metazoa; phylum Chordata; class Aves; order Passeriformes; family Acanthizidae; genus Mohoua; species Mohoua ochrocephala. The sequence goes on along the minus strand of VZTA01011205.1, from coordinate 8,747 downwards.
GTAAAAATAGGCCTTATATATATGAGGTAAACACTTAGATCTTCTTCAAAACATCACAAAAAGAAAGATTCCAGATTTTTAAACCTGTGCCCTAAATTGCTGTGACTCGTATTTTAGCCCCAGAGGAGCTCCTACACTGGCTGTGAGGGAGTGTATGTGCTTGTCCTGCCCATCTCTATTTTGGAAGCTGTGATAGCACTGATGTGCCATTCTCAAGGTCTTCAAAAATCTCAGAGTCTGTTGCCTGGGAAAATTATAAATATTCCAACCTTTATTTTCATTTTCCATTTTCCTGAGGAAATCAGCTAGCCACATGTAGTAGCTAAATAAGAAAAAAGTCAAAAACAGTGTTTAAAATTGGCTGTCTTTTATTTCTAAAAATTTCAGCCATCGTTTTCCTTAACCTGAAAATCCAGACAAAGGGATTTATTTGGGTGACTGCATGGGCTCTGGATCCAAGGGCAGCTCAGCTTTGCCTTTCTGGCTTCGGTGCAGCTCATACCTGCTGCCAGTGTGTTACAGTGTGCGACCCACCACTGACTACTGCGAGGCTGCTGCAGCAATGTCCAGGGAGGAGGCTGAGCTGTACAAGGGGAAATGGACTTATGCACAAGCATAGGTGAGGCAATGAGCTGGGAGCATTAAAAACAAAACCTGCAGATTTTGCAAAAGCCCAGGGTCACAAAATTGTTCTTAAAACATTTTGTTTTGGCTTTTGTGATGGCGAAATGTAAACGTTAAGAAAAAAAAGTGTTATCAGCATTTTAACATGGTAAGTTTCACTTTTGCTGAAACTAGTTTTGCTCCACACCCAAAAAAGAAACCCAAACCGAACAAGTGCTTTAGGGATTTCTTTCTGGTGCTGTCATCAGGACTTAATTTTGTAGCATATCCTTCAGATACCAGCCAGAAACAGCTAAGCGGAATCAAGATTACATTTCTAAATGTCATGGTTCAGTATTTTTACTTGAGTTAATGCTAATCAATTGGTGTAACATTTCAAAGTTACATGCTCCTGAGATACACTGTCCAGAAAATTTAAAAATAAGAAAGCCTTAAATAATTAAAACCTTAAATATCAAATTCTTATCATGTACAATTTCAATCCCAGGGTTCAAGATCAAAGGAAACCATCTTTGAAAGGTAACGTTTTTAGCATTAAATGCACAGTTCTTTCTTCTGCTGCAAAAATTACAGGTCTGCTGCCTTATTATTAAAAAATGCTTGCATACAGTGCCATTTGCATAAAGTTGTGTTCTGGAAAGCATATCCTCTGTACTTTACAAGAGTTCATGCTAGACTCTAACTGCATCCAAATGGAGGTCTTGATCATACTGTTATATTTTGTGACCTAATTACCTCAAAAACCTTGGAAAACCAAAGCACAAAAAACTTGTTTAATAATACAGCCCAAATACTTAGAATTAACTTCTCTTACTAAATAAGCATGCCACGAAAACACCACAGCCTGCTGGAACAAAACTAACATTTTCTACAGTTTTTTCCTTCATATTTTCAGAAGAATTTTGGTGACTGATGGAAAATAGATAGAAATAAAGTTATCTCTGAATACTTGATAATTTCTTCCAACTTTCATAATGAAGGAGGAAAGACCAGGAAGCTCATAATTATTTCTCCTTTTTTTTTTAATTTCTTCTTAATTTTTATTAGCAGCTATAAGAACAGAAATGTTGGAGTAGCAAAAGAAAGATGATTTTCACAATAGCTATGTTATGCCTAAAATCATGGTGGAGAATTTTGTCAAAATCTTGATAAGCAGAAGGATGACTCCAGATAAACATTTTGTGGTATTTTTTCATCACTGTACAGTTAGCTCCAGGCTTATTCTTACTCCATATTATTCTAATTCCATATTGCATTAAAGTTCTGTTGTATTTGTGGTGTTACTGTATAGGTACTATACAGTAATTTCTCAACATATCAGTTTCTTCTTCAAACTATGGAAGTTTCATCTTTCTGAATCAGTACCTATGACCAAATTTCTCCAGTCTTTTTTTTACTGTCATGATCAACAAACTAGTTTTTGCTTGTATAAGCTGGAATGATTTCATACTCTACTTTTAATGTAGGCAGTGAGATAGAGTTTAAAAAAAAATTAATATCGAGCATTAGACTCAATCCTACAGACCGCAAGTCACCTATATTAAAAATCACTTTAGCAGGTAGGCAATGAGATGGCTCTCACACGAGCAGGTGCTTAAACAAGACATCCAGTAAAAGTGTGTAATCATATCAGAAATACCTAACAAGCTGTAAGTTTCTCTTAACTTTTACAGAGGAAAAATGGTATATATTTAATTTACTTAAAGGGAATTAGTTCTAGACAGTGGAATGCATCCAGTGACATTAGTATTTTAACAGTACTTGAGTTGAACATTTGTAAGGCCATATTTCTAATCATTTTTAAAAGTCATCTTACTCCTTTTGTTAACAAAATTTTTTTGAAGTTTGTAATCTACTTATATTAAACAATGTTCACTTTAAAATATGAAATCCAGGTATTTAGATTTAAAAAGTTTACAATAAAGTCTAACTACTCTTGGTGAAGTAATCATAAAAAACAGCATATTTTTGGTGATGTAAACCTTGTTGCTGTTTTTTCAAATGCAGAGAAAGACAGGAAATAACAGTGGCTATAAAAGTAAGAATTGTAAGGGGAAAATCCAGTCTTTTTGTCATATCACTTGAATTAAAAGTGCTGCTAGTTTAAAAAATAAAAAAAAATAATAAAAACACTAATATATCATCTGCTGTAAATCAACATAACTCCAATATTTACATAAGACAATCTTAGAATAACATGATGTCAAAAATCTATGATTTCTCAAAAACATGTATTCATGGCTGGGTAAATCTAAAATACTGGTGTCTCGTTGTGCTGGAAAAAGTGAGATTTCACAGAACCACAAAAACAACCATGTTTCCTCCAGATGACCAGGCCTTTTAGGCCAAATAAAGGTGAAATAATTTTTTTTGGTGGCACACAAACTATCTCACAAGCAGCAGTCCCGCTTCCCAGATCTCCCAACCCCACTCTCTTCCCAGGCATGTTTGCTAGCTGATACCTCCTGTTCTGTTTTAGCTTTGTTTCCTGTGTTATCCCTGCTGAACTCATCAGCCCTGTTGCCAGGTTAGCTTAGTTTAAGGGAACAGCTAAAGGTGCAGCACTATGTCCACAGCAAAGACGGGAATTCCTTTCCTGCAGCTGCCAAAGTCCCCTGTTGTTATTTACTGGCAGGGACACACTTCCCATCTGGTGTTAAGGTCTGTGCAGCCCCGAGGGAGTGTCAGTGACACCACCCAGTCTCCACTGAATTCCTAGAAAATGCATTGACAGAACAATGGGATTTTCTTATTTTCATTTCTAATGCTGGGTGTTTGAATGAAATGAATGAAAAATTAATTGTACAATTCAGAAACATTGGTAGAAAAAAAGAAGTTCAGAAAGCCAAGAAAGAGAAATTGGGAGGAACAGCTCGTAATTGCATTCACTATAGGTAAAGAGAGATTATTTCACTGTCACCTTTAATTAAGTCACTTTGTACTCTGTGGACAGACTTCATGACTGGATTTTGATATGAAAACATACAGTTGAACAGAGTGCAATATAAAATATGTGACCACTATATACCATGTATCTGGTCTGGGTTAGAGGAAAAATGTTTTTCGGTTATTGATAACAAGATGGTCTCATTTTTCATATTTTTCCTGTGTATATAATTGTACATTCCAAGTAATTGTCTTATAATATTTGAATTTTAAAAAAAAATAATAGTGTAAAAGAAAATCTGCTAATATGAATTCCAGTAAAATTTGTTTGAAAGGAGCTATAGTAGAGAACAGGAATAAAAATAAAAATAGCATCAAGTCTGGTTAAGATATAGGCTGAAAACAACCAGGACAGCCAGATCACAATCACATAACCAAGTGAAAGTCATAAAATTATAGTATCACTGTAACCGAGAAAGATTTACATGACTTCTTTTAATTATTTTTTTCTAATAAAAGGCAATTTTGCAGCCTTTATGATGGCTGAAACCCTTCCTTTGAATATCTCTTGCCTTGCCTTGCCTTGCCTTGCCTTGCCTTGCCTTGCCTTGCTTTGCCTTGCCTTGCCTCACCTTCCCTTCCTTTCCTGGGATATTGCATATCTTATTAAGCTCTGCTAATGAAAAGGGCGTGGGATTCAGTAAAGGGAAGGAAAGAGTCAAAATCTAAAAAAATAAAAGGCAAAAATAAAAGGCAAAATTAAAAAGCGTTTTGGATTTCACTGTTGCGTTTTTCTCAAACGTATTCTTCAATTTAAAAATCCATTTTTAAATTCTACATGCAAGTTGTTTCAAAATGTTGCTATCAGTTCCAATATCAAATCCGTGCCTTTGGTAGTAAATAAGGCATTTCATGTAACAGTGCACTTGTTCTTTTGCCCACAGGATGTGTTTTGATTTGCCTCCATTTCCATAACTGCAAGAGCTTTAGTGTGGACAACTGGAGCACTTTGGGATTGTCTAGAAACACTAAGGCAAGGTCTAGATAACTAGTGGGTTAAAACTTAATTTCCCCTTAATTTCCAAACACTTGGCTGCCTTTCTTGTGCTCTGTGTTCCCTGTGCTGGTGTTGGCTATAAAGGGGGGAAAAAAAATCAAGGAACATTGCTTAATGTGTGAGAGGCCGAGCTGCCATGGTAATGGATCCCAGTAGGACTGCAGAGCCATTTTTCTTCTCCTCTGATTTTCTGTGTTCATGAAGTTCCTGTGTTTCTACTGCCAGCTAGAGTGATCAAGTGCCAAAAGAAAGGATTCTGTAAATCTTTTAACGCAGATAAAAAGCAGCATGTTATTTATAGAGATGAAGAAAGTCTGCTCTGCCCTTTTCCATCTTGAATTGTGAGATACACCAACGCAAGAAGCTCTGCTCTTGTGCAGTACTTTTCTCAGTATTTCACCACACGTATTTTTACTTTTGGGGTGGGGATGCTTTCTCAGTAACGTGTGCGAAAGAAAAGGAAAAATGGGTACATGTGTGCTTTGTGACAATCTTCTGGTTTGTTGGATGAAGATTACCTGTTTTCTGTTTCCTCTCCACCCCTTCCGTCCCCGGTACAGAAAACCATGATCCCAAGAATCACAGCTGGGACAAAACAGATAGGGAAAAGACAGACCTACCAAAGGACAACTGAAAGGGTGGTTAGCTAGGAGGCAGATTTTATTCATCCTTGAATCTATCTTCTCTTTCTTTACCATAGCCGACTTTTAAAGCCAGCTCTGGAAGATGCTGCAAAATTCCAGAGGGGGAAGCACCATTCTCCCAGTGCCCCTGTTGCCAGGATTTTAAAACTTCTGATATTGTTTATTGCATAACAACAACCATGAAAAAGGTTATCTTGCTTGCCAAACAATTATTTTCTATTTATTAATAGTGCCTTTTATCAGCATCCAGAAGAGCAACTAATTTGCATACTTCCCAAGGTTTATGGGAGCATTAGCTTAACTGCTTCAAAAGCACATTCATCAAGTCATTCCTTTAGCTCCGGTAGGGCTCACAGCTGCATGATAAAGTAGAAAGTCAAGCTGGGGTAAAGGGTTACCATAACTTAGGATCACATTTTGGGCAATCAGCTCATCCATACGCTCCAGCATTTATGTGTAAACTTAAACCTGTCACAAGTGGAGAACATTGCCACATTTCAGCAAAGGCTTATTAACTGCTATTCTTCATAAGTTTAAATTAAAAGAGAGACTTACTCAAGGTTCTTTCCTCACACTTTTGAGGATGCAATTTCCTACAGTCAGGTTTGTTTATTGGCTTCACCGTGACGACTCTTGGTAACGCTGCTTACGTTTGTTATGTTCGCAGCCGTTTTTAATGTGGTATCTTAAATACCAAATACAGTCATTTAGTTCATCTGAAAATTAAACACAAGGGACACAGGGTAATGATAAATGAAATTGTGTCAAGTGGAAGAGATATTTAGTCAGTACCAAAGGAATTAAGGTTTGACTCTGCATTATTTAATTAACAGTCTGCAAGAGGGGTTAATAAATGTTAATAATATTAACAGTTCATATGAGCTATTAAGACGAAGTCATCCATCCTGCAATCTGGAAAAAGGACTGGAAGGCAGAACACTCAGTGCTCTCTCACTGGCCTTGCTAGAGAATCCGTGTGCAGTTTTCAGATCTCTTCAGTGCATCTCCTAAACTGCCCAGTCACTCAGAGGTCTGTGTAAATCTGACACTGAGTTTTCAGAGGCACAGAGCATCCACTGCAACTGATGTTCCAGCAAAGTCACCTACCCAGGGCTCACAAAAGTTGTGCTGAGAAACAGCTTCTGCCTCGAATATGGTGTCAGTCCCAGATGATGCAGCCAACAGAATCACCTTTCCTTCACCATGGGGAATGAGGGTATCCAGGGCTCCTGCTGAAAACAGGTCACCTACACAAGCTGTGCACACCATTGGTGCTAAGTCACTGAGCAAGCTGGAAAGAGCATGTTTAGCTGTGTTTCCTTTGGATTATTAATGTAGCTGTGCTAAGATATTAATAACATTTCATCAGTGGTGGTCCCAAACTGCTGTGCCAGAAAGGTCAACTACATAAAGAATTTAAAGCAAAGAAGAGCAACAAAAATCTACACTCAATTCAATGAACCAACCAAAAATCCCAGTGTTCCGAACAAATAAATACCAGTGTCAGTTAATTTTAAATGATAGATATGAGAATATTAGTTTGACTGTATTTGCTTTATTATTTTTTTCCTGTAATTGTAGTACTGCAAATTTAGATTTTTTTTCTGTTCATATTTCACTTATTATTTGGAGGGTTCCAAAGAGAGATTTAAGACTGCAAAGGACATTATGGTTGGTTGAGAATTATTTTCTAAATGATGTAGGTCCCCTGTTTCTGTTCATTTCAATGAATAATGACAACAAAATCACCATGACATCTCTGATAAATTTTGAGACTGTATTTTCACAACAGTTCAAGGACAGTGTGTGGTTTAGTTTTGGTGGTTTAGTTCAGATCAGGAGTGTGCTTTTGAAGAAAATAGTTCAATCATTCCCATGTACCACATCACTTGTTTCACACTATGCAGCAGTCTGAGATTGAATGAGTACCCATCCCTTTTGGATGAAATTGAGCTGAAAGATGAACGCCAAAAGCACAACTAACCTGGTTCATATATTAGTGGGGTTTTAGTCCATGGCCTGCACCAGGTGTGGTCTGAAATTACACTTTCCTTAAAAAATCTGTAGCGTGGACTTTGAATTCTCAGCAGTAGCAGGTCACCTCCGAGATGCAATTCACAGAGATGCAGTTCAAGACTGCTAGTACAGGCTCACAGAGCAGATAAAATTTTGACTTCCTTCAACTTCAGGAACAAAAACTGGCAAGTTCCCCCAAAGCCGCACAGTAACCCAGTACATAAGATTTGCAGGAACATCTGCTACACAGACAAATTAACGTAAATGCATTTTTAAAGCCACCAATCTGAATACTCTCTCACTAAGATCCTCTTGCCAAAAAAACTTGCCTGGTTAGCACTGATTTCAACCAAATCCTCTACTAGAAAACCGCATTACCAGCTCTAAACTCATGTAACTCAGTGGAGGTCCTCCTTCTTTGCCAGCTGAGTGCTGTGTATAATTGCATTCAGGTACTGAACGCCACAAAAGAGGTCCAATGAAGGCAGCTTGAAACAGCCTCAAAGTCACAGGCACTGGTTCTTTTTTGTGGGGGACTTTAACTACCCTGACATGTGCTGGAGAAGCAAGACAGCAAAGCACAAACACTCCAGGAGGTTTCTGGAAACCTCTGATGACTTTCTGACACGGGTAGCAGAGGATTGTCTTGGGGTGACTTTATGATGTGTCTCCCCTATCGCCTGCTCGATGCCCAGACATGATTCCTGTGCCTTTCTGTCTCTTTAAAATTGGGTGCAAGAGAAGGAAAAAAAGCCAGGCGAACTTTTCAAAACAGTTTTACTTCAAGGACATTCACTCCCCTTCATTCCTGCAGCTGCAGAGCAGAGCAAAGCACCTTCCTGCTTTTCCCAGCTCTTGGCTCCTTTTTTTTCTCGGAAGAGACAGATGGAGAGTTAAACTCCTTTGTTTCCCTGGGACTATGTTTTTTTCTTCTTCTCTTCTGGACTGTTCAGAACACCAGAACATCAGAACCTCACTGGGAGGCCTCACACCTCGGCCCGGAGGGGCCCGAGCCGACCCAGCTCCGAAGAGGAGAGAGAGGGAGAGAGACCGCACCCACGGAAAGGACTCTAAAATCTTCCCAGGTTTTCTCTCCACAGCGAGAGGTTTTATTATTTAGCATTATTCTTTTCCTGTGTGTTTGTTAAATAAATTTTTTTTCTCCTTTCACTTTCCTTTGAGGAATTTTTTCCCAAACGTGTTGGGGTAGGCGTGGCTGTAACCTGCCTTCTATAGCGGAGACGTTCCTCCCAGAGAGTTCCTCCAAAAATTTGTCTCAAACCAGGACAAGGATCCCACAAGGATCAACCTTATTCTACCAAACAGGGAAGGCTTTTTTGGGGATGTGAAAGTTGGGGGCAGCCTTGGCTATAGTGACTGTGACTGTGGGGCTCAGTATCAGGTGAGGAGGATGCAGGGCAGCAAGATTGTAACCATGGACTGCAGGAGAGTTAATTTTAGCCTCTTTGGGGATCTTCTGGGAACAATCCCATGAGAACAGGTCCTGCAGGGAAGAGGGG
>VZTA01011178.1:23404-143068 GCA_013398855.1 Mohoua ochrocephala | reverse complement strand
TGTTTTGTTTTCAATTTTCTTTAGGCAAGTCTGAATGCATTTCCTTTACAACTTCTGTAATCCTACCTCAAAGTAGAGGATATAAGGTGAGAATTGAGGGAAAAGTAGAACTCAGTCATCAATACAGTTTCCTAATTAAAATCCACTTCACTAATTCCAATTCTCAAGAGCTGTCAGGAGTATCTTGTATTTTGGCATACAGCTGTTCCAGTGTTGGCTCTGAGTTGGCTGTTTAGTTCTTATTAAGCAATGTGTGGCCTCATGTGCAAGACTTGCAAAGCATCATGAAAAGGAGCATGACAGGATGGAACTGGATGCTGGAAGTTTCTTGCAGTAGGATTTGTAGCCAGAGTTAGAGCTTTGTTGCTGTGCATCTGTGTTGCAATGAGGTAATTCAGGTTCTCAGGGTGGTATAGAAAAGCAGGTATGTTCAAAGGCACGCCAGTATTGGAGGGGAAAGCACATTTTCAATACAGGCCAGAGCAGCAATAATAGAGCTGAAGGGCCCTGGATGTGCCGTCCCTGCCAGGCTGTGTCTTTGCTGAGGCAGGTGAAATTGGAGAGCAGAGCACTGCTATCTGCTGTTTGCCAGCTTGCTGTCAATATTTATTGCTTCAGCTGCTGCAAGGCTTCCAGTCAGCATGTGAGAGAGAAATGCTTTAATGTCCTGAAGGCCCAGAGTACTCAACAATGAAGTTTTTTTTAAGAGGAGTTAAGATTTCTTGCAGGTGCAAGAATGCTTCTCAGCAGGTTCTTGAAAGCAGTGTATAAACTGTGTGCCACTTTGCTGTGGTTCACTTTTTGTTCATAGAACTCCATATAAGCATGTTCACAGGTTATTTATGTAGAATGAGTAAAACAAGATAATGTAAGATAATTAAGTTGGCATCTGATTCTAGCCTACAGAATCCACTTTAATAAATATATTTAATGTCTAATATCTGAGTGGTTTTTTTCCCAGATAAAGAAGTGTATTTTCAGAAAGACAAAATTCCTTATCATACGAGAAGGGAACAGAAAAGATTGCAGGTTCTTTCATGTGTACTCTAGTGATACTGGTAGATAAATAAAAATGATTTCTGTGTCTAAATATGTCTGTCACTTCACACGAGGAGTTCAACACCAGCTTTAACTCACTTCTCCCAGCTCATTGGTTGACTGAGGTGTCTGAACGTACACATTGCACACTTTCAGCTGCCAGGGCTACAGGCAGTATCCACGTTTTATGGTGGAATGCAACTGCTCTTACCACAGTACACCTTCAAGAAGTCATTCATGCTTTGTATCTGCTTTACAACTCAAATATGGCTCCTAAGGCTCTTAGCTAAGATTTTGTCAGAGATGAAGAAGACAGCATGGATGGAAAGGATCCAGCCGTGTGTGTGAAATATGCACTGTTTTGTGTATTTTCCAAGCCGGTTTGAATGATTGATGCAATAATTAAATGCTGAGATGTCCACTCTGACCATCTAATAGTGCAAGAGATCATGCAGTCTTCTCTTCTGATACGGTTTCAGGGCTGCTTCTTGGTGTTCCTGGCAGTTTCTGGTTTTTCATTTTTAATGCACAATTGCAGGTCTGGATGGCCAGCTATATTTATAGTCTGATTCCTGGTGGACCCTGGTTATTGTCAGGTCTAGGCAGTCATTGCATCAGGTACTGCTTGGCCAACTAAGTGGTGAAGATGTCTCTCTTACAGTTTCCAACAGCTCACGTTTCTATCTGATGTTTCATGTCAAAGGTAAATGAATATACTTGTTTAAATGTAAGAGGTTTTCAGTAAGGGGAGTCTACGATAATCTGAAACTGTCTGAGCTTCTGCTTCAGATTCCTGGCTACTTAATGCAGTTGTGAAAATAGCCCAGCTGCTTTTCAAATGCATTAAGATCCAACTTCTGTGATACCTTTCTTTTCTCAGTATTCCTTGCTCTTGTTGAGCTCCTCAGTGATGTAATACATTACTCGTGTAGTAGTTTATCAGAAGGACTTCGTTTATTTGTGTGGATCACTTAACTGGTTCTTGCTTGGGACCTCGATTAAAGTTTTTCTGGCCCTTCACTTCAACGTCTGTCTGCTGAATCTTCTAATTCACCTTTTTGGTGGCTGTCTTCATGCAAGATGTTTGTCAGGGTTTGTTGACAGGAGGAGAGAAATTGAGATATTTTTGAAGTTTTGAGGATTTCTGTTTTTAATGCAATAATGGGGAGAAATGGACGAGAACTTTCTCTTCTGTTTCTAGTCATGAAATATTTCACTCCAGGAGCTGTTGAATCAGATATTTGAATACATGTTGCTATCTACCACTTGAATCACATAGCTTTGCTGTGAAGCAGTAATGTTATTTAAGGTCAAACAACTTAATTTTTCCATTTGCAACAATCTGCAAGAAAGAGCAAATGGTAAAACTTAATTATTTCACTTGTCTTGCAGGTATAACAGGTAATAGGGTTACTGTAGCATCCTGAATTTCAACTTATCAACTAAACCATATTAACTATGTCTGCTAGTTTCTTGCTAAGGCAACAGTAGTTTCAAAGTTAGTTTTAGAATTAGGTTTCTATTCGGAGAACAGCTTATATTGAGAGACTAGGTCTTACCTGAAGAGTCAATGTTCTATTATCAGTGTAGTTTAGGTGACGTTTTTACAAGAGAATCCAAGCGGCTGGGTTAATGCTAATGACATATGAGTGCCCAGACTATCAGGCATCACCTGCCCAAAAAGGGAAAGATTTACATGCAGAAGCAGAATAATTTTGAATACTATTCTTGCTGCCTTTCTTGATAAAAACAGGGTTTACCACAGTAAGTTTAGGTGTTGGGGTACGGATCCTCATGTACTAAACTTCTGGTTTTAATGGCTTGCCCTGTACTTGATTTGGACAGTCTTAGCTTGTGATTGATTTTAAAAGTATGGACATCCAAATGGAGGGCAGTAACACCGCTAAGATGAAGTGCTTGTACTTGGATCGATAAAATGTTTTGGACTGTAAGGAATTTCATTTTAGGTTGCTTTTAAAAGTGGCTGCTGACATTGGAGAGGTCATGGGAGTCAGACAGTTTCTTGACTGTGGTGCCCAGCACCATTTTCCTCAGTTCTTTGATGTTGCCTAAGTTCTGCCTGCAGGTACTCCTTCTGCAGATTATCACAGCTGAGGTGTAGCTGAGTGGATTCATCTCACTTGTATGTTATTTTATTATTTGCTACCTGTCTGCCTTGGATTCTGAAATGTTTATATTACAAAGAAACTGTCTCCATGCATGTCTGGAGAGGACCTGCTCTGTGATCTGCTGTAGCTCCCCCACCAACAGCAATTGTGGTTTATTTTATTTAAATACGATAGGACTGTTTGCTTAAAACAATGCAGAGACAGGAATAATCCTTTGAAATGTGGTTTTAATATCTTAGAAATACTAAGTATATAGTGTATACTTGGTACAGCTTTTACAATTTTTATTTAGAAGTTTGAACTGGTGGTGTATCTGAATTTTAAAAGCAGAGATTTGAGTTTTGAACAAAGGCTGTGGCAGCCACAGAGTAAGAAACTTGCCACTAATCTTTGTTAGAAACACGTAGGCGTCTTTATGGTTTGCTGAGTGTCTTTCTGAGGCATGCAGGCTGCTTGAAGCATTATGTTGTCGTGTCTGTCTGGTTTATAATTGTTGCACTTCAACAATATGACTGCATGCTGTCATTTAATCAGACATCGAATAAATTATCAAGAAAGCTTTCTGGATAATTGTTCAGTGATTTAAAGCTTCTTATAGATCACTGATGTGCGTTCTCTCTTGTATTTGTTCTTGGGTTTCCTGTCCTATTCCCTTTAAAAGGGGGGGGTGTGTGTGTCATGTGGAATCCTCTGAAAGACTGGAAATGTGTAGTTGGTAAGAAAGAGAAACGGTGTAGAGACTGCCTGTCACAGCAGGTAAAAAAAACCCTGACAAAAACCCAACACAGATGGGAGTTGTGCAAGAAGCTTGGAGCCTGTGGCTTGTGCAGAGCATGAAGAAAAGCTGATCTATAACATCAGGAAGAGGCAGATAACTGAGGATGAGCCAAACCTTGGGAAGATGTTTCCCAAGTACAAAACGGGAGCGTACAGCGCTCTGCGTCACAAAGCCACTGTTGACTGAAGCCAAACTTGGAAGCCAGAACCCATCTCGCAAGGGCACAACGTGCAAGGAAGAATCTTGTTTATAATCCTTCTATTTTCCATTCTCTCATCTACTCACATTTGTCCCTTGCTGAGAACTTCAACAAAATCTGGCATTGTTAGGTTTGAAGCCTGACTTGAGGAAGCCCTCTGTAGGATAAGGTATAAGCAAAACCACAGAACGCGGTGGCTGCCTTCGTGTCCCATTACATTCCTGAAGTCAGCTGTAAATGTTTTTGATTGCTGTAATGTTTGTTCAGGAACATGCGTTGAAGTTGCTGTCCCGCGGCTGTTTGTTGTATTACCTCAACAGTTTGCACTTCGCAGGCACAGGGGACGGTTTCCCTCTTCATAAAAAGTAAAGAATTACTAGAAGTTTACTCACTAGTAAGTGTTCAGAACTTCATGGAGTTTTAGAACTCTTGCTGCAAATCCAAAAAATCGGTTTGCTGAAGTACCAAATTGTACCAAATTGGTACAATTTTCTACATTAGGTAAACTGTGTTAAATAAGATACCTCATAATTTATGTTCTGGTTTTTTTTTCCAGTAGGAGAAAGTAAAAGACAGATGCAAATGCCTTTTATCTACGTCTTTCCTAGGGAGAAATCTGCTGTGGTTTTCTACTCTCACCTCGGGAAACTGTACCAGTTATACACCAGTCAGTTTGAATATACTGAGCACAGACACTGCTTTACCTGACTGTAGAATTGCTGCTTTGGCATTTGCTACGAGGAAAGTGAAGCGCAGCCTGCAGAAATCGAACGCAATTTTAAAGAGACTATTTGAAGGATAAGAGTAACAGATCTCATAACATTGCCCTACAGGATGTGCTGTGTTCTGAGTATTTTTTCTGCCTGTCTTCATTTCTATACACTTTAAGTCTTATGTCAGGATGCTGCTTGATTTAGTTCAGTTGGCACCTTGTTTAATTTTGAACTGTGTGTAAAAGTAGTACACTGTATTTGTGCTTTTCTGATGTTGCTTTTGGGTGTTTATTTTTTCTGCAAAGTAATCTAGCTGTAAGATGTAGTTATGGTAAATCAGAACTTATATAGATGGATATTTTTGTCTAGTTTTGGTTTATGAATGTTCAGTTCTTTACATGTAGGTTATTGGTTGCGATTCTAAGTGATTGTAAAATAGTGTTCCCCCTCCAAAACATGCACACAAAAAACTTCAGTACTCCTCAGAAAGGATAATCCACTTAAATCATGTTCTCAGAGACAAAAAGAGCAGTGCTCTGTATGGATAAGGATGTCCATATAGAAATGCCAGGAACCTGAATTTAAGTTTACTTTGACATATTGTTGCTTATGTTTAAAATGCTCCTCCTGCTGAATTCAGTCTGGCATGACCATGTTAAAAAGAAAGGAACTGAGAAAACCTTTAAACTTAATTATCTATAAGGGGATGAAAACTATGAGTGACCACATATACAAAAAAAAAGTGATGCCACTTGGCATCAGAATTTCTTGTCTGGAATTTCACAGAAATCTGACCAGGTGAATTTAGGACTTTGCAGCTGAATCCTGTTCTGGTAACTGTGAAATACCTCCCGTCTCTGTACAGTGAGTAGGTCTGGGGATGGCAAATGCTCTGTGTGCTCTGCTGATTTCCATAGAGATAAACAGAGATGCGACAAGTGGGCCAGAGCTATTGTGAGAACTCGGAGATAATGAGCTACACCTTTGCCAAATGCATGTTGCTATGCAAAATAAGATTATCTGTATTCTCTGATCTATTGATAAAGTTGAGTTGAGATGGGAGAAGTAATGAGCCAAGGTAGCAGTAATTAAAGCTCGAGTGTCACTGCTGTAACTGATGAAATATGAAGACTTCTGGAAAGAGATTTCGCAATGATAATATTTTTTCTTAAAGCCATGACTTAACGGTATGTTAAGTGTTATCTAAAGACGCATCAGTGAGCCTGAAGAAGATTGATGAAGTATTAAGGTGTTGCAAAACCAGAAAGTTCCATTCTGGTTGGTAAATATATTAATAGGAAACTGAACAGTCCTGTATGTGTATTTTATTCTCTCTTATTGTAAGATGAAGAAAAACATGAAAATGAACCTTTTAATTGATCACAGTATTAGTTGTTTGTTGTTTAGTTAATCACCAGTGCACGTGAAGGTGTCTGTTCAGCTGACTCTTACCCAATCGTTATTAGGCTTCCTTTAAAGAAAGGAATTTATTTTCCCTGCTGAGAGCAGCAGCAAGGTTTTGGTGATCTCCATCCCAAGACGAATATAAAAAATACATTTCACAGGGTTTCGTCTCCCGTAACAAAGGAGAGCTGTTTTGTGGCAGCTTTTTGTTGTGGGTCCAATGGTGTATAATTTAAAGCCATCTCTGGCAGATGTGTTCTTATCAGCATTTTGGAAGGTTCATCTGGTGGCTCCCTTCATTTGAGCCTGAGAGGAGGTGTAATAACACAAATGTGGCTCTGTGCCATTTTTTGGCCACATGCTAGTTAAGTTCCACAGCCATTACAAATTCCTGATAAGAACGAGGCAAATGCTTTTGATCTTGAAAAACATTTAATGTGTTTTATATGTATATTTTGCTTCAGGAAAGAAACCTTCCTTCTGTGGCTTATAACGCACAGATGTCTATGGGGTTAAAACCTGGGTTTAAATGCTTTTAGTTGCACTTTGAGCTTGTCATTGAGAAAGTTGTGAAACATCAGTTTTACGCTAATTAAATACCTGCAAATGCTCTTTTATTTTGTTATGGAGCAATCGTATCCAAACTTAAGTTTCGATTTCTGCATCTAGTTCATTAATTTTTTAACAGATGTAAATGGAAAAAAAAGGGGAGAATTTATCTGATCAAAAGCTCTAAAATTGTGATTAAACTGACACAGTTGTTGTAAAAGCTCTGTTTCATTCACTAGGAAATCAGTCCTTTTGGCCTCAGCCTTTAAATATTGGGTTTTGTTTTGTTAACAGTGTCCCGAATCATCTTTCTTTGTGGCTATTTTTGTATACCATGGAAAAGTCACTTCTTTCAACAAATTACATGATAAATTAGGAGCAAGTTTCTTGAGAAACTCTCTGGAGCATGTTTTCCAGACAGCTATTCAGTCATGCAGTTATTTTCTTAATCTGTTTGTAGAAGTCTGGCAGCAGAATTCTTGTGATTACTTAATATTTTATATTCTGCTTGTATCTAAAATTGGATTTTAATCCAGTATTGAAAGTTTAGTTCTCTTTCTGTGGTCTTTCTCCACTGTTAGCTCAGCAGTTTCCAGATGTTGCTTTCTGTGTTCTTACATGGTTTTGAGAGTGCAAGGAAAATTATTTTAGAAAGCATCAAATTTGTGGATGGGAATAATGAAATAGAAATTTATGTTACTTGAAAATATGTAGTAAATATGTATGCTTAAACAGATAGCTTGATAATGGCTGTTTTGGCTCTAGGGATTATAAATTATAAATGCTCAGAATGGGATGATACATATTTTTTGGACTGGAGAGTAGGCCAAGAAAAGTTTACAGTTAGAGTGTTATTAGAAACTGAACCCATTTAATTGAAAGTAACTAACCAGAGCAGAATTCCTGGCTGTCCCTGATCCTGGACAAGGCCACATTTATCACATTATCTGGGAGTGCATGCGCTGTCATGGTTGATGCTGATAGTTCTGGAAAACTGGTTCGTCAGCTCAGGAAAATCTAACTTAAAAAAGAAAAGTGCATTCTAGGAGTAATAAAACTTGGTTTTAAAACAGGCATTTGAATCTTAGTTCGTTTTTCATACAGGTCAGATTTCTGTAGTTCTGTGTGCAAGAAAATGAAGTTCTTCCACTTCATCTTAGGCAGGACTGAGTGCATGGAGGAGAATGGCAGAAAAGGCCTTTTTGAGCAACAGTAGATTTAAGTAGCACTTGGAAAGTGCAGTTCTTCAGTAAGGATATTTTTCAAAAATACTTCGTGATCTTTTCTAATATGCCTTCAAAATATAATTTGAAAAGCTCTGTTACTTACAAACTAGAAGCTCAAAAATAGATGTGATGTTAGCGTGGAAGCTGAGGACCATGTTTGGTCGCAAAACTCCACAAATCTTAAAAGTACAGTTTATTTAAATTGTCTTGTACCAAAGATGTGCGTTGTTCTTTCCAGCTGAAAGAAACAAGTGTTTTATGATGCATAAAACCAGAATATCAATAAAGAATTGTTTATGGCTTCCTGTTTTTTACGTTGTCCCACTTTAAAAAAAAAGAAATTTTGGCTAAGGGTTGTATTATTGTTTTATAACAATGCTTGTGTATCACTTGGTGGCTGAGGACCTTGAAGCTGTGAGGCCACTCTCATTTACTGTGAGGCTCTGCTTGGATGGAGAAGAATGGCTTCTAAACTGAGGATGGAGAAAAGATTTATTTCCTAAGATTGTGGTGCAGCAAGCAGGGAGAGATAAATGGCAGCGTGTACCCTTGTTTTGGAAAGAGAGCCGTGTAATTGTTTAACAGTTATATCTGACATTACTTACAGCAGGGTATGGTGACAGGGCTACAGAAATGTGGCTGGAGGAAACTGCTCTGTTACTGGTTTTGCACACTTCTGCAAAAACCCCAGCAAGGATCTGAGTGTGGTCTCTGTTAAGTGCAGACATAAAGGTATGTAAAATCCCTTTGCTGGAAATTTTTTCAAATTTAGGTTTCAAGTGGTAGCAACGAGTTCTGGAGCAGGGCTGGTGGAATGTCTAGAGCACAGTGATGTCATCTCATGGATCTCAACATGTGTCAGTGCAGTCATATCTGAGTGAATATACTTTTTGTATAATTAGTTTGAGATTTAGAAAAAAAGGTGTTTGAAGTTGTATACTTATTTTATATGGGTTTGCATCTCTTTGAGGTTCTGCAGAAGAAGAATATCTTCTTCTCTCTCACTTTTGGACAGTGAAATGGAGTCTGAGAATCATGTTTGACCTTGCTCCACACAGCCTTTTAACCTTTAGATGAATTATTTTGGTGAAGACATTTTTTGACTCGTTTTTTTTTTTTGTAGCTACTTCTACTTAGTGTTGTGGGGCAGGGAGAGAGAGGACACTGACATACGTCCATTAGTAGTGCTGTGGAAGAATGAGATACTCTGTGTAATCTGCCTTGTTGGTGTACAACAGCCAACATGTGGTGATGGGGCTCCTCTTCGTGTTGCTGTGAATGGAAATTTTTATATTCTACTCTTGAGCGCGTGCAAAGTGTGAGAATAACCAGCAACTGTGCAGTTCAGCCGTGATCAGTCTGTGCCCATCAGCTCATGCTTAGGGGCCAAATCTACCAAAACATCTGCACAGGCTCCTTTAAGACTAGAAAAAGACCTATGAATCTTGGTTTAGTAAAAATTACTCTCTGCTCTTTGGTAAGCCATACCCAAGGCTTGTGTAAGATGCATCTCTGCAGATCTGTGTTTTCATGCAAATTATCTGACGTCAGGAAACTCATTCCTTTGTGTGCATTGCAGTAAATGAGCCGTGAGGAGACGGGGACTGTCAGATGTAACCTGTAACCATGGTGGTGAAATGGAAGTTTCAAGAAAACAGAGTCAGAGGGAAATAAAAGGAAATTAAATGGAAGGAGTATGATTCTGACACAGTTTTTCCTAACCTGTTCTGCCAGGAGGCTTCCAGACCTTGTGCAGTTTTGCACAGATATAATGTGTTTCCACTGAACCCTTGAAAGAATCTTTAAATAGGTCAAATACGGTTTCCTTGCTTTAAAGTTACATCTCTCTCCACAATCTGTGAAACTGAAAGCAATCTTGACAACAAACTCAGATGAGCTCCTGAAGATGTGCAGTTGTGAGGGGATGTTTCTGCACGCGGTTCTGTTGTCTGTCAGTAATTAGTGTGCTGTTTTCACATGTTTTGGGGAAGGGAATAAATCCAGAAAATTTGGAATTGTTTACTTTTAAACAATAATAGAGGCTATTACTTGGACAACTGCAAATGTAATTTTTCTTGCTTTTATTGCAAGCTGACATTATTTTCTGTTTGAAGCTCATCATGAAGCATGTGGGGTTTTTTTCCTTCTTTTTCTCTTCTTACTCTAATTATTTTGTTTAACAAATGCCTGAAATCCTTCTTGAAGACAAACTAATTTTTGCTTCAGTGCGCCCATGCAAGTAATGTGAAGCAGTTTTGGTGGCTGTGATTGGGTTCTGTAACTTTAAGGAAGTAGAACTTTACCTTCATCAAGGTTACTTCATGTTAGTTTCATATTTACTCTCAGATATAAATGTGGGTTGATCTTCATATGTATATCTGCAAGTTTTCCTTTATTTGGACAAAAGTGCGTTGATAATCTAGATGAAATGGCTTTGTGAATTAAGAATTTCACCCCATGTGTCTTTGCAATGCAACCGTGATTTGGCAAAATGAAAACTTTGCTAGTTACATTTTTGATGTAACCCTATAGTGGACCCAGTCTTATATCTTATCTTACATAATTTTGTTGCTAGTCAGGATAGAAAATAAAACCACAGCTGTGATGTGGTCAAGGATGAGTAAAAGGAAAAAGTCGTTCTTCCCGTGAGAAATGTAACATGCCTTTGTCACTGGCAGTAACTTCCCATTGGGATGTTCTGAGCATGCACGAAAAGTGCCTTTTTACTCAACAGTTTTCTCTGATTTTGCAGCTGTATCAAGGTCCTTTCTGCCCTGAGCTCAAGCCAAACTTCTGTTTCAATTCTTAGCCTTGAAAATCACCTTGTGTGTGGCTTCAGAATGACAGGGATGCTGCATCTCAGCGGGGGCTGCCTTTGGCAAACGCGATTCCAAGCCAGGTTCTGGTGTCCATAGCAACCTGTGGGAGAGGGAGGAGAGCCTGGACCCGGGCTGGACACACATGCAAATAGGAGTTGGGAGTTTCTAAGTGATACAAGTATTTAAGGTTGAAGAACATCAGACCCGAGATGAGAGGAAACAGTGAATTGTCATAAATGGGAAATAGCTTGAAGCATGTATGCCTAATAGAGCATACTCACTGTAAAAGACCTGAAACAACACCCCAAAGCTGTAACAAAATGTTGGTGAAAATTACTGTTTCCCATTTCCCTTTGTGTGATGGTACATAGAGCAGATAAGAGTGTTTCCGTGCTGCTGTGCCTTCCATTAGCTCATACAAAACATTTGTGCATCTCTTTTTTTGTATCCTTAAGTATATGTATTGCATAATCTCACATTGTATTTATCTTCCTCTCTCCCCTTCTCCCTCGAGTTCCTTATTTTATTCGCTGCATAGACTTGCTTTTGAATGTGTGTTGCAGGAGGCAGAATGACTCCAGAAGTTCCTGATTCAAAAATCACTTGACATGTGGTTTACATTTTTATTACTATATTCCTATGTTCTTCCTTGACCATCCTAGTGATATCTGCTAGTAGCCACAGATAAAATGCTGGCCCAGATGGATCTTTGGTCTCGTATGGTGATCATTTCTGTGTACTAGTGATGATGAGGGGGGCTTTTAAAAGCAGAGGCAGGGCTCTGGTAATTCTGTATTCAGAGAATGGTTTCAATAGTACATGGTAGGTTTAAAAAAATGAAGCCACACATGAAGGAGAAAACAAATTTTAAGAGCTGGTTAGAGATCCTTTGATTAGGTATGTTCAAGGGATGCAACCAGATTTTTCCAGAACTAAATTTAATGTGTGATCATAGCATGAGCTGAGAAATTTTTTTTTTAAAAAAAATGGGATAAATCTATATGCCAACTGTTGCTTCCTTGGAAGATATTTGCTGTGTGCTGTTGGTTGTATAGAGGCTGGTTCATCTGGTCTTCGCTGGCTGTGAATTACCTTCTTAGCAGCACCTTGGAAGAAATTCTTTTTCGTGAAGAAAACAAAAGTAGTGCAATGTCAGTGCGTGTTTTTAAGTGTTTTGCTTTATAGACAATGTTTAGTGCATATCCTTTAGACCAGTGGACATCATACTGTGTAAGTGTTGATTTGATTTTAAATTTCATGAAATAGTGTTTCTAAATACTCTTGGGCATTTTGTGATTTTTTTTTTTTTTTAAGCAGTCCTTTGTTGCTGTCAGGTAAATAGAAAATGACATCCCTTCATTTTGTGATGTTCCTCCACCTCTGTTTTTTTTCTCCCAAGAACATCCTGGCTGTTTCCTCGGCATAAATTGAATGTATTGTGAAGTGTAGCCTGTGACTAATCGCCTCTTGCTGTCTCTGCTCATTAACTGTCTGATGGTGATGTGGTTGCACTACTTTCTACACATGGCCTCCAGGATATGGCATGGTGACACCCAGATTAAAATATGCAAGGCTTGACTTCAGAAGATGTTTTGGGTTAGAAAGTTAGGTTATCAGATAATACTGGGGCTGGTTTTACCCCTTTGAATGAGTATTAGGTGGTAATGAGGTAAATAAGGTGTACTTTTTTTCATGTTTATTCATTCTAGTATACACTTGATGTTCTAGAAGCCATTTAGTTTAAATTGTTCTCCAGTTTTCTTCAACTAATATTATCTTACAGTTCAGGCAGTATATCTGGAATATGCCTTAGCAATTTTTTTACTAAAAATACATTTGAAGTTTGTTAAATATCAGGCAGTTCAGTGCAGATTTAAATGTGGTGACACACTGGCTTTTCAAGTTTCCTGCACATTTATCTTGGTGAACAGTGTAACAATGAAACAGGTGCTGGGCTGCAAATGGGTATTGGCAGATGTGGCACTTAGAGGTTATTGGAGAGAGAGGAACTGTGTCAGGTCTCAGGTCTTCCTTGGTGTCTTGGTAACCGAGAAATAGTTTTGTTGCAAAACTGTTTTCTATGGTCTCTTTTAAGTAGAGAGATTCTCTCTTTCCTTCTCCCTCTTGTTTCCCAATGGAACCCCAAGTATTGTCTCACAAAATGAGAGGTAATTTGGCTTAGGAACAGAAACTTGATATTCTCATGGCTTTTTTTGTTATTTTTGTGATAGTGTTAAAAGAGAAACAGGAAACACCAAGTGTTTCTTTATAAGGTTTCCTAAAATATTGAATGGAGTTTACCAAAACTTGATAAATGTGTGAAACCTCAGATAAGTAAAGGCCTAAAGCTTAGGGCGATGAGCACCACCCCTTTGACAATTATATTGTTAAGGTGTTCGATTGAAAGTGTGTGAAGTTAGTGGTCATTTTAAGTCTGTGGTTTGTAGGTAGAATGCAGCAAACCAGTTGGAGTTTAACTGGAAGAGAGCGTGTAGTATAATACTCTACTAATGAAAATACTTGATTTGTCACTGAAATTTCACGGTGGATGTGGTTTTTGTCTCTACGGGTTTTTAATGGTTCTTCCTTTTTAGTAATTTGTACATTAATTTTTTCCATTTTTTTTTTAGGTGCTTATAAGAAGAAGTAGGAACCGTTTCTCAAGCTGAAGACAAAGTAAAAGAAAACTGTATCATGTGTTAGAACACTGAAGAGGGACATTTCTTGGATTAGTTTATTTCTGGATTGCTAAGCAAAAGAAAGAAGAGGCGAAAATGGGGAGAAAGAAAATACAGATCACGAGAATAATGGATGAACGGAATAGGCAGGTGAGAAACAAGGAGTCTGCATGAACAGGTCCATCAGTAATCTTAAAAATTAATGGAAAGTTTGAATACATTCATCCTAATTCCCTGTTCTAAAGCTGAGCTTTGTCTTCATATATCTACAGATGCCCTTGCCAGAATATGAATAAGAAATCTCAATGATTTTATGACTGTTTGAGGAAAAAATGTTATTTATAAGTAATAACTATTACTACTTTAAATCAAATGTAAAATTGCTGTTCCTGTTTAAATGGTACTCTAGCCTGTACTACCAGTAGACTGGAGGGGTGTTTTTAAACAGGCTCATCACTTGATCTGGTAACTGCTAGGAACACTTACTACTGAAGACAGAGAAAGGATGAGAAATTCAGGAAGGATCTAGTAAAAGTATTTGCTGCAGCACTTTGACAGAGGAGTTTGAGGTAGCCGTGAGCAATATCTGCAGTGCTTTGGATACAGTAACAAATTTTGTTAACATTCTGTTTAAAAGCATCGATTTATATTTCTTTTAAGAGCTGTTTGCTACAACGATCTTTAAAAATTATCAGTTAGAAGGGAAGAGTGCTCAAAATGAATGTTTTGGGGAAAGCTGCTCACTGGGCTGCTTGTGCCCTGTGAACTTGAAAAGTACCAAAAGTTGATGACTCTTGCAGTAATGTTTCCTATTAATTTCTAAATTGTTACATGAGATAACAAAAATAATTTTAATTGGATACTGAAATATATAGTGGGATAACTGGAAACTATCATTTTTGAGGCAAATTATTACAGGAATGACTTAAGATCTTTAAGAGCAGTGCTGGTGGCTGAGGCCGAAGATGCCTCTGGGCCGACGTCTTTCGTCCAGTGATGGTCATGAGCAAATACGTGTGGGCTGGAGATGCACATGTTACACGACCCTGTAATCCTCTTCCAGCTTTTAACTATTCTTAGCTCAGGGATTTCCTGAGCTGGATGTGGTTTCCGTATATTTAGTAACCATTAATGGATTTTTTTTTGTTTGTTTTCCCCGCCCCCCACCAGTGAAGTTGTTCAGTTATACTTCGAGCCCTTATAATGTTGCAGCATTTACAGCATCTTTTGTCTAGAATTTCCTATAGGTCTGTTGCCTGTTGTTTCAAGAAACACCATTTTATTTACCCTTTGTCATGGTTCTGCCAATTATTTAGCTCTTGTATGGAAGAGGCAACAGTGATTCCCTATCTAGAGTCTGTCCACATTTACTTATTTTCTTCTAAAATAGGTTTTTTCAGGCTGTAGCTGCCTTGCTTACTTAGTTGTTTTAATACAAAATTTGTTCCACACCTCTTGCTGCTTCTCCCTGAACCTTCTGGAGTGTTGCTACATTGCTTTTGGTGGCCAGAGGACCCAGAATTCAGGATGCAGGCAAAACATGGACTTATATAGTGGTGTACTGCTGCTTTGTTCTGTTCCCTTCCTGCTATTTGATTTCCTTTTTCAACTTCTGAGCACCAGCTTGACGTTGGGATAGTGTCAGAATTCCATGGGACTCTCTTGCTGCTGACACATCAGCTCAGAGCCCATTGTTTTGTTGGTGAAATCAAGATTGTTTTTCTCCCTGTATCACTTTAAAGCAATGTAAACTCTGAGAAGTCTATATATAGCAAGAAAAGTATTATTGGAGTTTGGGAGAAAGCCAAGTATTGTGTTTGAACAGCTTTAATCACCCAGTGACTTTATGTTTGATGTAGATAAATGTCTTAAGTACACGTAGTAAAAGTAGATGAATTAATAACTTCAGTTCTTGTCAGATCTTGCTCTACAACTTAAAGCACATGGAAGAGGTGGAAATTGATCCCCCTTATCCTTTTTTTTTTTTTAATGAATCTGGATTAAGTTGGGCAACCTTGGTTTTGTTCTGCTTGAGATAGAAATAGCATTATACTTCTACCCTGACTTAGGTGAGGTGCTTTTTTTCTTTCAGGAGGAATTGTTTTTTTCTTTTGAATCTCCATCCCATTGTTCAGATTGAAACAATGGAGAGGAAGAGAATCAGTGCATTTGTATCAAATTTTAGACCACTTACACCATTGCTGTGACTGAAGCAAAATAGGGAGATTAAATTCTGTGTTTTGTTTCTGGCAGGTTTTTGGCTAGCACCCGATTGGGCTATTTAGTGACGAGGAAGAGGATTTAGGCTCTGACTTAAAAGTAGAATTAGGCTTGCCTTGTCCTTCTTCTGTGGAAACCCAGATGAAAACACACGGCATCTTGTTTTCAAAAGGTTTTAGAGAGATTAAATAGTTTTTGTTAGTGGAGTCTTATTTTTAATATGTAGCGGTATCGATGGCCTTTATCCCCACTGGTGTCCTGTGGTTTTGGTAGCCAGTATATAGAGTTTTAACATAATAGAATGCCCTGATGCACTGGGCATTTATAAGATATTTACTTTGAGATTTTTTTTTTTCATTGACCCAGATAAGGAAGGCATTTAGGGTTTGTTCTGCTGAACAGAAAGTGTAGTTCAGTTGTGTCCTGTCATTTTTCCTATGGCCTGTATAGCTGGTGAGCAGGGCACTCATGAACATGCCTACGATGTCCTGGTTGGATGTTTGGTTTGAGGTTTAGGTGGTTTTCTTTGAAAATGTGAGTAGAATGGGACAGAGCTTTGCCTGCAGAGCAAGTTCATGTAACTTGTGTGGCAAGAAAAACTACTGTTTTGTCAGAAGCATCTTATTTCTGATGGGATTGTATGCGAGCTCAAAACAGAATATATAGACCATTCCTCGGGGGGATTACGATTGTCATGAGACTGTCATTGTATTATTAATTAAGCAGCCTTATCTGCTTGAATGAGCTGTAGGACATTTATCTTCATTAAGCTGAAGAGAATCCAGTGCAGTAAATTAGATATCAAAGGAGCTCAATCTTGCTGCCTTTGCTGTCTCCTCCTCATCCATTTTTTTGCTAAGCAATATTAAAGTAGTGCTGGGAAAATCATTTACCTGCAATAAGGAGACATATTTTTGGGTTTGGTGTGGTCCTAAATGGAAAGAAAAAAAGAGAGACATTTGCAGAACTAAGCCTGCTTTTGGAGTTTTGAAACGAAGACCGAATTTAAAATAATCTATGTGCATTAATGAGCTTGGAGAGCTGTGGTAGAGGGGTTTGTGCTAAGCACTGTTCAAGCACCAAGTGAGAAGCTGATGCCAGCTGAGAATCTCACAAGTGAAGCAGCCTTACAAGAGGTGAGAAAGATAAAGTTTCAGTAAAGAAATTAAGAGCCCTTGTCCAGGATCCTACTGGTCCCCAGTGGCAGTAAACCCTCATTCTTTTGTCTGAGGACTTGTCCAGGTGACACAGCGCACATACATCTTGTTTATGATGCCTTGTTCCTGACAAACACTAACTGGTAGTACCTCTCTGTACCTGCTCATACTCAGGTAATAACCTTTTAAATGTCAGAACAACAACAGCTGTATCTGTGCATCCTCTGAGACTGCTTGTGTGGAAGAATAGGATATATTTTGTATTATTGATAATATTAAAAAAGTAACATGTTTGAGATAATCATCTCTGGAGAATAAAGCCTTCAGGTGTGTATACACAGAGGAAGTTTCCCGTCCATTTTCCAAAAACTTGATGTACAGCTCGGTAATTAAACTATAGAAACCCAGAAAACAGGTTTGATTGTTTCTTGTGTCTTACTTCATTTCTGTCTTGCAAAAGCTTCTTGACTGTTGTCTGTGGAACATGGGGCATGAGGATCACTCACCTGTCACAGAGGCTCATGCTTGGAATTGTAATAGGGGGGTGTCAAATCCATTGACACTTTTTATATCCTTAGCTGCTGTCTTGTGAAAAGAATAATTTTAAAATTTTTTTGGTCATAACGGATGGTAATTTTTTAAACTGTCTCCTCCTTCCCCAATGGGCAAATGCTCCTGTGTGATGGTCTGTAATGGGTTTGTTTCCCCACCGCAGTTCTGACTTGACAGAACAATTGTTTCGTGATGTTTCCAAGTGGCAGAAAACAAGTCAAATTATAAGTGAATCTGATTAGATGACTTAATAGCAACAAAACAGCAGTATTTCTTAGCTTTGCATAATTAGAAATCATAGGGCATAGTAACAGTGTTACTTCCATTGATTGTTCTGTTTTCTTTGATTTTATTAGAGTTACAGTTGTAAGTACCACAGAAGAAAATACTGTGATACCTGGAAAGTCAAAGTCTGTTGAACAGAGGAAATAAAGCTAAATTATCCTAGTCTAACTAAAACTCGAACTAAAATTTAACCCTCCTTGGTAGTTATTTACCAGTGGAAGAGTTGAGGGTGTGTAATTGTTTAACTTAGCCTAATAGAGAGCATTGGGACCAGATACTGTAGGTAGTTCTTGTGTTAAGCTGCATATTACAGTAGGAATAAAGAATGTAGGCTCAATTGGTGTATTCCTTGATTATTTTCCTTCAAACCCTTGTCATGAGTTTTAAAAAAATAAATTAATCGTTATTCTTTCTTCTCTAGGTCACCTTCACAAAGAGGAAGTTTGGATTAATGAAGAAGGCCTATGAGTTGAGTGTGCTCTGTGACTGTGAAATAGCACTCATCATTTTTAACAGCTCTAACAAACTCTTTCAGTATGCCAGCACTGACATGGACAAAGTTCTACTAAAATACACAGAATACAACGAGCCCCACGAAAGCAGAACCAACTCAGATATCGTTGAGGTAACAATTTGAAAAGACACGTCAGTCTTCTTATCTCCTTAATACTTATAACCTAGAGCACCGTAGAGTGTTTTAAGATATTTTAACCAAATGTTTTAAAGTTATTTAATACCGTGTTCTAAAATGTAAACTACTGCTTTTAGTCTGGTTTCTCTAAGGCAATAACTTGTCTTTACAGCCATGTTGTTTTCCCATCTGCCCTCCACCCCCTGCCAGTTTCTGGGAAACATGTTTGATTTCAATCACATTTGGCAATGGAAATAGAGGTGTGAAGAACTGTTGTTTTTCTAGGGAAGGAGGGGGAGAAATGTTCAAGGTTTTAATGGGGAGAAAAAATCGACTGAGTGGGAGAGGAAGGTCAAAAGAGTGCCCTCAGCCTAACAGACAATTATAGTTGGCCCTTTTTCTCCTCTGAGGTAGTAGCCGCTTTACCAGTCATATCGTGAACATGGATCAAATCAGCCACGGCCTCTGCTGCCCCTTGTTCAGCCAAAAAAACCCCAAAAAACAAAAGCCAAAAAAAGAGAATCTGTGGAATAAACGAACTTAATTAAATTTGTTGTCCAGTGACTGTCAATTAAAATAGCAGCAGAAAGACTGCAGTTTCTGCAGTAATAGAATAACATGAATATATTTACTCCAAGGTATTGGTTTCATCTACTTTTATAATGCTTGAGCTTTAAATAGAAGCTCTTTTCAGTACATAATTTCTAAATTAGGTGCAGTAGAATTCAAGGATTTTCTTGGCAATTGGAGCCTTGATGTACTGTAACTGCATTTCAGAGCATGTCTTCAGTAGTCCTGTAAATAGACCAAAACAGGTGGCTGACTTAAGGGTTTAATTTAAATTCTGAAGTTGTCTTCTGAACAAATGCCTTGCTTTTTAGGAATGATTTCAGAATAATGATTAGCCTTGAATAGCTGAAGAGCCGATTGCCAAGGGGATCAGAGTACAGGGATGGTACTAGCTGATCTTGTACATGAGTCTGCAAGCAAAAAATCAGATTGACAAAACCGAGATACAGACAAATGCTTTATATTTCTTTCTGAGAAGATTCTCTGCTAATTTGTCAACTGTCTTTTATGATCAGAAAAACACCCTCCCCAACTTCTGTCTTCAGCATTGAGTTCTAAAGAGAGGGATAATGCAAGCCATGAAGAGTTGAAGGCTTAGTCACTGGATTAGCATAAATAAGGGATAGCCACTGGAGAGGAAGGGAAAACCTAATTCCTGCAGAATGAGCTTTTGATTGTGACGGACGTGAATTTGAGACAGGGATGAAAGTTCAGCTGGGTTTTGTTCTGCATGCAGGGCCTCTTTGTGTTGTGGCTCGTGGTAACGGTGCCTCTTCACATCACGAGGACTAAGGACCTTTTCCAGAATAATTCTCTGCGAGGCTGCTTTATTTGGGTTCCTCTTGTTGGTGGGGTTTTTTCACCAGGGTCAAGTGTTTCACCCTTGACTAGTACATTAAAAGTGCACTTCTTACCCAAGGGCAGATGTGCTCTGGGGGAGCGTGCAAGGACCCATCTGCAGATTCTTTCTAATTTTCCACTCCGGGTTTACTCTTTTATACTAGTGTGGGATTTGGGACTTTATTTCCATTCTTCAAATATAGTGTAGTTTAGGAATGCATCTTCCTATCTCTTCAGATTAGCCCCGTGTGCTCTTTAGTCTGGTTGTGAAATATTTTCAGGTTCTTTTCTTTCTGGACTGATGGGTGCTTGGAGTGTGATAGATGTTTAGTTGCACCACCAGCATTTTGGAAACATGCTGAAAGAACGATGTAAAATGGCTTATCTTTACTGTAAATACATTGAAATTCTATTTTAACAAATGAAAATTACTTAAAAAGAAAGCCTGAAATCGGTCAAATTCATACTAAACTGAATAATAATAATAATAATTTTATGGAGTTATACCTGATGTATAGATCTTAGTTTAGTAATTCGCTTACCTCCTTGAATGTGATAAATGACATTTATTGTGACATAGGCTCACCATGGAACTGTTCTGGACCCACTGTGGTCCTGATGTGCATGACAGGAGGGTGGGTTTTCTTGTGCTAGAAGGAAAGGTAATTCCACACAGCTCAGAAGCTGGGTAAGGGAGGGAGCAAATCTGCTGGTACTTATTTTCAGTACTGGATAGATGGCAATGTTGTAAATGATTAAGTGAAATCGATGAGACATCCTCCCCTTGTAGTTGTCTCCTGCTCAGTTTTGGCGCAGGAATTGCTTTTATATGCCCAGAGCTTGGTGTCTTCTGTTGCTGCTGGAATGTTTGTGAAAACATAGTGGGAGGGAGAGCACTGGCATCTTAAGTGAATATTAGAAATTTTTTTTGATGCATGCACTTAGGTCTTTCGCTGAACCTGCTGTCGTAGATGGGAATGATCTGTTGCTGTCCTATACGTGTTCTTTTATGAGGTTACTGGAGTGGAAGGTAGTGCTCTTGCACAGCATAGGTGGACCATGTAGAGATACTGAAAAGAGTGAAATTTTTATTCAGTGTGCGCTTTAAATTCTTGAAATACTGGGATCGTGTATTTAGTTTTACAAACCCATGATGGCACAGTTGCAGATTGTTACACTGAAGTGCTGTCTATGATTTGAAGGACTTGCTGTAGGTGTTAAAGCATTTGATGCTTTCATGTTCATGGACTTCTTTAATGTAACAGATTATTCTTGACAAGTAATTATTTTTCCTGAAGAAAGAAGTATTTCTGCAGAGTAAAATGGGAAGAATTTCAGGTTTTGTCAGAATTCTGTATCCATATGGTCAACAAAATGTTTTAATATGTAAAAGACAATTTGAGACCTTGAGCACTCATTGTTTTTAAATCCAAAGGAAAAGAGGGGGATGAACAGGCACTTGTATGTTTTCTTTAGTGCAGGATGTTAAGATTATTGCAGGTTATTTACAAGGTATCACTTCCATTTTGGGTCCTTCTGCCCCTCAAGAAGGCCTCAGAAAGCAGCAGTTGCACAGTTGTTCCCTCTCTTCTGGCCTCACTTCTCTGGGGAGTCAAGGGCTGAAGATGGCTCTTCTTGCCTGTTTAGCTCAGCTTTTCATCTCTTTTCCATGTTCTGATTTTCCTTGACTGATACGGTAAAACAGGGTTTATTTCACCTACACTTGGCCATGGTGGGTTTTGCGTGTTCCTCATCTCACCTCATCAGACTGAGGTGATTTGATTTTTAGGAGCCTGTGTAAAATGTGACCTACTTTCCCAGTTGGCATCTGTGCCCAGGAGAATTCCGGGTGGGTGTCAGTTAATGAGCCTCTCCTGTGCTCTGTAGTTTAATGCTGTTTTCAGTGTAGTGTAATGTGCTGAATAAGGCTTAGGTTATACCCCAGATATTGACAGCTGTCCTTGAAATAGGTAATGATCTGTAATAAAAATTGTAACTAGAAAGTACAAAAAAAATCTCTCTTAAACTATGGCACATAATTATTGCAGTCATACTCATTCTCGTGGAAGGACTGCTCTGGTGTAAATTCCAGCAAGTGATTTGGGTGTTTATATTAAATATCTTACCATGGGATTTGCTGACTCTGATGGGGAGTAACATTTGTGATGGCTTGGTGCGAGAGTGGTTTTGTCAGAGTTCAGACAAAGCAGGTAAATGACCCTGCTGCTGCTTTCAGCAGGGTCAACAAGCCAGTTTCATCTTCCGCTGTAATCAGCTGTTTTCTTGCACTGAAATACATTTCATCTCTGCCTTTTCACAAAATTTTAATAAAGAGCTGTTACAGGAGCAGTGCACGTTCCTTAGTCAGGAACATCTCTGGGATCAGAGATGGGATTGTTGGCTCCTGGCTCCGAGTGAGCACGGAGAGCTCAGCTGCACGTGGAGAGCCTGCAGCAGGAAGAAGCAGATGCATCTCCCCAGCCAGATGGAGCATATGCCAAGAGACAAGTGTAACAGTGTGGGGAGCATAAACAGAAAAGTTGGTGTTGAAACACTGTGTTTATAAACCAAAAGCTCTCTGGTTTTGTTTTTTATCCAGCTTTCTCCACCTCCCAGCATTGCTTCTTTTCCAGGCTGGGAATAACCAATGTGTATTTTGAACTGTTGTTGGTGTGTAGTAGTTTGTTTTGGTAGCACTTGAATTGGTTCATTGCTTCCTTTTTTTTTAAATTTGGGTTGACTTCGTATGAAAATGAAGATCTGGGAATTGTATCTAAATATATACTTGGATGCACACATACAAAATTAGATGAGAATGACCTTCAGTTAATTGATCTTATTTCCTTCCTTGGTGGATACCTGGTGTATCCGATCTAGATAAGGACTTGAAAAGCAATTTGGGCTTCCATATTTTGCTATTCAAAGCTAAAAAGTAAGATGGTGGAAAATGGGTCAAATTGTGAAAAATATTTATTTCTTTGAAATGTTT
The DNA here is from genome assembly GCA_013398855.1 of Mohoua ochrocephala. NCBI lineage: Eukaryota > Metazoa > Chordata > Aves > Passeriformes > Acanthizidae > Mohoua > Mohoua ochrocephala. The sequence goes on along the minus strand of VZTA01011178.1, from coordinate 120,291 downwards.
TATAAGACAAGCTACACCGTAAGTTTTTAAATTTATTTTTAAGAGGAAAATGCTCTGCAACTAAGAAAATGAAAATTGATGCTAAACGTTAGGTGACTAAAATCTCCAAATTGACGTGAAATATCAGCACAGCTTTACAGAACTGCGAGGCAGCACCAGGAATGCTGATGGTGAAACACACGCTGGAGACTGGAGGGAGGCCGACACTGTGATGTGTTAGCATTGTTTTGCATTCCTGCGTGTTTGATAGATGGAGAACTGCCAGAAATGGGCAAGACCTGGGGGAATAAAGAAAGAAAAAAGCAAAAATCTTTGGGCTGATAGAACGGCATGTATTGGTTGTAGTATTACGTATTTTTGTAGTTCAAACCACTTGATTTGGTCTCCAAACACTGTGGGAATAAGTGGTACACATTTAGAAAGAAGGAAGAAGCTTAAGAATTATTTCAGTGAAGTAAGGAAAAGACTTGGTTATCTGCCCATGATGCTGAGAAAATGTAGGCATTATTGGGCTTGATTTGCTACATGATTATGTAAATGTAATTATACTGCATATAACATTTCAAATAATTTGAGATGGCACACAAATACCTTTGAGACATTTTAAGGAGGTGATAGAGGAGGATTTATGTATGGTTAAGGACTAAAATTTTCTTTTAGCTTACCTTAAAAAGAGGGAAAGTGCTTGAAAACTGAAGTGGTCTGGAATGAGTCATCAAAAGCTTTTATGTATATGTATACACACACACACGTATATTTTTATGTATCCATGTACAGTGGTTTGAATCTTACTCTTTTTCTAGTAGAAGTGTTTGCTATAAACCCGACTTATAAACAGGTTATACCTTGGAGTTTCAGTTCCCACTCATGATTTAGGAAGAAACAACTACCTTGAAAAATTTAAAATGTGATCAAGGTAGCAAATATTTATTTTCAATATAGTGACAGAAGACGACAGTATTTTGTGCTGGACAGAACAGTTGCCACTCATGATGGTGTCTTTGTTTCTTATTTCTCTCCCCTCCTCTTTTCTTTTTAATTTGGGAGATTAAATTCAACGCTTAATCCCCACAGTATTTTTTTTTTGAGCTGTTTACTTTTATTACTTTTTCCATATCTTGAATTTGGTAATCCTGTTTTACTTTACAATATTCATTTAATTCTTCGGCTGTGCCGAAATAGCTTTGGACATGCTGATGACTAATGTGCCTATTTATTTATTTATTTCAAAATGTCAGATTATTGGTGACTTTAAGCAAGCTGACAGTGCTGGCAAAAAGTTTTTGTTCCTAGTGACTGTTGTTTTGCATTCCTTCGCTGCTGATATATAAAGAATATCCAGAAGTAGGATAGACTTAATTTTTTTGGTTTTGAAGCAGTTTTGGTTTGCCTGCAAATAATCTAAAGCTGTACTTCCCTTGTATCTAAACCAGGGAATAAATTTAGTGTTTTAGGGTTAAGAATACATTATTTCTTCTGCCTCTTAGAACAGTGCTGGCACTTTAAATTTACCATGCTCTGATGGTATTCTGAATTTTGATGAATTCCAGATTTAGTCTCTACTTAAAGCATGTAGATATCTGAAGTTTGTCTAGAATGCATCTTTTTATAGAAGTTTCTGAAGTCTTGCTAATAATGACTGTACTTGGCTGCTGCATTGCCAGCAGTGATTTTATGTAGCTGCAGTTCAGGGTGCTCTCTGTCCTACGCCAGCCCTGTCACACTTACACCAGTGACATGACTCTAAAGCTGTGAACTGAAATTTGCTGTGATGTTCTCATTTTTTAATAAACTACCAGAAAAAGCTGATCACTGAGCAGTGAGTGACAGCTGACTTGGCTGTGCATCGTTACAGTCTCAGATTGGATCGGACGCTCCTCTGGAGGCTGTGCTGCTGGGAGGGCCAGAATCCTAAATCCATGTCAAATACTAGTAGAGAGCTTTTGTGTGCTCTGTCTACCAAAAATCTCTGCAGAATCAGCCCTGCAATAGGCAGGGATTGGATTCTCCTCTGTCTGAAACTTGGTTTTATTTCCCAGCTGTGCAAGTGATGTTTTTCCAACTGATTCTGCACTGTGTTTGGAGAATGTTTTTATTTTTGAAGTGTACAGGGCAGACACACAACGTCCAGTTCTCACACCCACTGCTCGGGAAACGCTTGTCAAAGATTCAGTTCTGGGTGTAGCTGTTCTGGAGACGTTGTGTTAAGTAGGATTGAAAATTGACTCCAAGGAAATCTGTAACAGCTCATTGCTTGTTAGCGCTGGAGTTCATGCAGGCAGTCACACAAAGACATAATTATTGTATGAACAAGTTCTTCAAGCTGTGCTGGTCTCGTGTATTCTGCAGCCCTTGTGTTGCTGCAGAATTTGGTGCTTTTGAAATTCTGTAGTGACAGAAAAGTATATTTTTACTTTGCAATTTCAAAGCGAGGACCGTGGCATCTGTTAATCAAGAGAGAGTGACTTTACACAAGCTGTGCATGGAAAGAATAGACCCAGAACAAAGCATCTCCTGCAACTACAGGAAGATAAAGGACTGTTCTTTCTGTGATAGGCTTGATGTCAGTGGAGGCTTAATGTAATCCCAGCTTTTGACTTCAGGCCCATGGGTTTGGTTGTGTCTTCTGCCAGGGATTAGCCACCTTGCAGGAGGGACAGCAGCAGTGCTGCTTCTCGATCATCGCTGTTCCTCAGCCACTGTTCCAGCATGAACTGCCCAAAGGAGGGGAGGGTCATCTCCAGCACTTCACTACTCCCTACCTTTTGGACCTCACCACGTTTACAGTTCTTAATATGTCGCTTTTGAGTAATCTTAATGTTTGGGTCTTGAGCTGATGGTGCTTCTGCAGCAGAAGGCTCAGGGAGTCTGTGGTTTGTTCACTGCCAGGGTTTTACTGCAGGTGCTGTGGCCCATTGGGGCTGTAATGGTCAGCACTCACCTGAACGAAGTTGGCAATTGCTCCTGGAATGGTTTGGGGAGTAACTGCACCTGAAGAAAGAAAATATTGATGGTGGTAGTTCTTATGGTACAGACCTTTGAATACTCTAGCAGCACATGTCATGTGACTGTCATGTGACCTGTGACCTCTGTCATGTGATTCACATGTGACTGTCATGTGACCTGTGATACCTGTCATGTGACTGACACACAGCATGTGACACACAACATGTGACACATCATCCTTCACAGTAGTTGTAAAGGAGTGCGCATCCAGTTCATTCTGTGGCTTCCCAGGGATAGTACGTCTTATTCCTGTCATAGCAGTGATGTGACATTTCATATGGGAGTGCTGTAATTCATAGTGTAGACTGGAATGCTAGGCAAGTTAGTTAAATTGGCAGTAGTGTGAATTTTTACTCAAATTTTATGTTTTACTGGAAATATTTACTAGGTAATTTCAACAGGAAGTGAATAATATATTTTTGTTAAAAATCTCTCAAATATTTTGGGAATGTTGTAACAATTTTTTAGATCAAAGCTGTTACACATTGTCCCACTGGAAACTATTCTATAACTGCAATAAACTGATACCATTTAAAGCCCTGCTCTTTCCTGCAAATAACTTAAAGTTCAGTACTTCCTTATTACAGTGACTTTTTAAAAAGAAAAAAACCTCAAGCATTCTGGAGCCAGTCTTTATCCAATGTTGACATGAATTACACAATAAATCTTACTCAGTTTCACTGTCCCTGATTCCTCTACAGCCTTTTCTCTCTACTTCTCCAGGTCCCACCTTTGATTTCCCACCCCCTTTTCACATTAAGTCAGGACAGTCTTCAAAGAGGTGCTTTGGCTTTTGAATAATTTACACTAAATTAAAAAACATATTAAGTGTATTCCATTGACACACAGCTGAGAAGTTCTGTCTTTGAAACATGAATTGTGACATTATTAGAGCTTTGTCTTGAAGTCCTACATTCTCGTTATTTTCATTCAGTAAAAATAGAGATGTAATTGCTTGCACCCTATTTCCTTATTTTTGGGGAGGCTTTCTGCCTCCCGTTGTACACACTGATCTTAGCTGGTGTTTTCAAATACCTGCTTTCTGTTGTCTTATTCAACTTGCTTATTTTTGGGTTGTTTTTTGGTGAGACAAGATGGCAGTTCCATACAAATATTAAAAGTATTAGAGCTTGCTCTGGGAGATGTAGCCAGTTCCCATCATCTTACATGTGAGTAGTATTTTAACAAGAGCATAAATCCTTGGAATCCACTAAACATTTTCTTTGGGAATGGTTGCAATTTGTGTTGTAATTACTGTTTTGATAGCACTAAGTTATCTTGAGTTCCAAGACTCTGAAATAGTTCTGTTATCCTTTCCAATTTTAAAGCTGTAAAGAACTATTCAGGACAAGATATATTTGTAATTGCAACACCACGTGGGCAGGTAGACCTAAAGAACCCCATTCTTTTTATTAAATGAATTCTAATCGGAGTTAAGCCATTTTTTTTCTTGGCAAACTATGAGTAGGAGATAATATTTTTCCTAAAGAACTTCTAAAAGATTATGAAGGATATTATGCAGATGGATTGCTGCACTTGGAAACTTTTCATGTTCCATATGGCTTATCCGCAGTGCACTGTTGCTGAAAGGAGGCCTTCAGTTGGCTACTGCTGCTGCTGATTTATAATTTAACCATTGCAAGTGCACGAAGATCTGTATTTGGGAGGCTGTGTTTGTACATCTGTATGTTGTTGTTTGGGTAAGGACTGAAAAAAGTATTTATGTACCATGAAATATCTCTTTGAACGTTCTAACGTAGAACTGTGTTTTTGCTCCGTTTTACCATTAATTTTGTTCGTTTGCAAATTTAGAAAGGACTATAAAATATATTTAATTTATATGCTAAGGAATAGTTTTTGCTTCTTGAAGGTGAATATCAGTCTATTTTGTCTTTGTTTTTTAATAAAAAGATTGTGAAAGATCAAGTTAAACTGGCACTTTAGTAGCCTTTAACGGGAAAATCTATTTGATGGTTCTTTCTGTAAAACAGGTAAAATGCAAACCTGCTCAGTGATGTAAAATTTAATAATCCACTGAGTTGGATAGAAAGTGAAACAAAGGCACATGCATCCAAGATCGGACTTTGAGAGCTTGACTAAGCTGTCACTGTGGAAACAGCATTATCAGTGCTAATGGATTACTAATCATTTTAAGTCTCAAGGAGTTCATTTAGGACCAAGCAATCCAGCTTGTTTGTAGGTCAGCAAGTGCTTTATAAAGTCCACAGTTCACAGACAGTATTTCTCTAAAATCACAAATACAAGCACGCTGCTGCCTTTGCCATACCTTCTAGTCCGGAGCTGGGTAATATTCTGGGGGTGAAGAGTGGATTTTATAGCCCATAAAGTTCTAATTCTTTAGTAATTGCTTGTGGTTATCTACTTAAAATAATATTTCACAGCAAAGATGCTTCAGGCTAGAATTTAAGCTTCATGCCATATCAAGTCTAAAAACCTTTTGTATGTGTTATTTTATATAAATGAGAGTTTGAATCCTGAGTGCCATCTTTATCATATCTGGGAGGAATTTGACAGCTAGCTTTCATGTTTGGCAAGCCAGGGATACATGTTAAAATTTGCCAGATACTGGAAGTGCTCCAACATTTGAAACAAGACGGTGTCTTTTCTTAGAGTGGTTTATAGCAGGGACACTGATAAAATTTCAAATCATGAACATTTTTCATCTGTAAATGCTGAATACCTTTGCCTAAAACTGAACACGGAGCATTGCTTGAAGGGCTCTTCTTTTTCTTTGTGTTTGTAGATAGTGCGAGGCAGGCTTATAAGTTTTTTGTTTGTAAAATCCTAGAATAAGTAATTAATCCTAAACCTTCTTTTTTTTTTTTTCATAGCAAACTGTAATATTTGGCCAAGAAATACAATAACTGTAGCAAACTTTGAGTACTGCACTCAGAATTTTTCACCTAGATATATTTTTGCATAATCTCAATTATTTACTTTTTAAATATCACTACTAATTGAGCACAAGTATGGAAAATATTATTTAAGTAAGCTGAAAGTAGAGTATGTCAATAGTTCAGATTTTCTTTAGCATGCAGTATTGTGGTTGGGGAGCCTGCCAGAAAGACTGGGCAGGTCTTGTTCTTTAAGAAGTTAAGCTCTCCAAGTTGCTTAGCTCATGGAAATGTCTGTCATAATCTAATTTGGCCTCCTGTGCGTTTCAGGGAAGTTTTGAAAGCTGGGCACCACTCCTTCCCTGAGCTGGTTTGGAATGGATGTGTTTGTGGCTATAATTAGAACGTGAAATTTGAACTGATAGCGTGGCAAAATGTAATTGAAAATGTGTCAGGGATACTGAAAGGAATAGTATTAGGGCTAAATGTAAGTAGCCTTCCAACTCAAAGGACAGGAAAAGAGCTTCATAAGGAAATTTGCAGATGCTTCAGTGGTTGAAGTTGAGAATATTAATAGAGCCTGAGGAAAATATATCAAGTTTGTAAATATCACATAAAACAATACACTACATCTGTCTGTGGAAAAAGAAATTTCAGCCTACAGAAATAATGTTGATGAGCTTAAATAGACAAAACACCGTTACTGAGTTGAATTATCTGTTTTTTTCTCTGGCTGTTCTCTTTTGATGTTGATGCTGCACTTGGGATTCACTCCTGCTTGGATTTTAGACAGTGGTAAATTCGTGTACCCGGCACTGTAGGGTCAAGCTCTGACTCTGCAGAGCTGTGTTGTTAATTTAGAGAAAAGAAACAGGAATGATGATGCTTCTGTAGCCAAACTGACCCGCAGGAAGTTTGAAAACTAAAAATAGCTTTTGGTGACTAAGAATATCCTCGGGTACTTGAATATATTTTATACATAATAAGGGAGACATAATGATATCTAAAGGATGAGACACCTTACTATTGTTCAGGCTGATGAAAGTGGGATATTTTGTGTTACAAAAGAAGAGAAAACCAGCCTGGTTTTAGGCTCAACTTCTTGGCAATAATATGTATCGGGAAGCAAATAATAAAACAATTGTCTTGCTTTCAGCAGGACATTTTGCTGCATGTACGGCCCATGGTGATACGTGTGGTCCTTGCCTGCTGTGGAAAGGGAGCTGAGCTGCGGTGAAGGAATATGCCCTGTTTTGTCTCACTGATCTTTCATGTATTAAAAATGAAAACTGGGTGGAAATCTGGTGCTGTGACTGCTTTATTTGTCCTTCATTCTGTGACTATGTCAGAAAAAAAAAGGTGTGGCTTTTCATGTAGGATGTGATTATCAGTGGTGGCTGAGGCTGAGGTTTGCTGCCGCCAGCGAGGCCAGGCCAGTCCTTCTGCCTCCTCTCTATCTGTGGTGCTCAGCCCACACGTTGGCAACCCACTTATTCCTGCTACAACTGAGTATAAACCCAGCAAAAATAAGTTAAATAAAGAATGGACAAGGAGAATTTTTTTTTTCATTTTAGTAAGAAAAAAATACTCTCCACTATTGCATGGTATCTCGAGAGCATCAGGAAACTGTAATTGTTTATCCTTTTGATGTCCATGGTGTAGGTGCCTACCAGAGCAGCAGTAATACTTAGCAGTACTAGTAGGGCTTTTCCATTACTTCAAGCCTGAGGAATATTTACACTTAAAAAAAATGATGATATTTAAAACATACTTACTCCAAATTTGTGCTGCTTCGCAGCTTTTCCGTGCTCTGATTGCAAGAGCAGAAGCAGAACTAGCCACAGGATTTAAGTGAAAGGTTTGCCTTTTCCAAGGGAAATCACTTTTCATTTCAGTCTTACTCAAATTTTGGACATGGTTTTCCCGATGATTTGGGATGAAATACCAACAAAAATCCTCTCTGGCCAGCTCCAATAGTAAGTGGAAAAATAGAGCTGTTAACATGATACATGGTAGCTTTGACAGCAACAACCATTTCCTTTTTGTGTAATATTACAAGAAACCCAACACTGAATGTTTTGAGTGACCCGACACTTTTTTTACACTTCATAACACTTTTTACACATGAGGTCATCCTACGTTCTTGCTTTAAGGCAGAAAAATATCATTTCCTGACGTGACAATGAACATAATCAAGTTCTTTACAGTTCTGCCAGGGCTGGTAAGGAGCCCAGCTCACAATATCAGAAGTCTTGGCTTTTTAACCAAACTCGCTGATCAGAGCACAAAGCACGCTGATTGTGCTCTTTAATCATTAGCAACATGTCCTTTTGGAGTGGGATATAAAGCCCAGGGTCTTGATGGGAGGAGGCCAGCTGGGGGTTGTCACTTCATCCCTGGAAGCAGTTGACCCATCTGTGTTTGTTGGTTCAGAGTTCCTGGTTCCCAGAGCTGCCCCTGAGCAGTGTCTGGAGCCCCTGGGAGCCCTGTGGGAGCAGCTCTGCGGCAGGGCTGGAACAAGCCTGGAGAAGGTGACTTGATCTCGTGCTGTGGGGGCTCAGCGGGCTTCAGGCTCCTGCGTTTCATGTGTCTCTGTTGGATTTTGTGGAAGGAAGCTTGTACTAGGATAATTACACTGAGATGGTTGAATATCATCTTTGCTTCCTCGAGGATCAAGCAATAAATGACTTTATTGTGTTTATACTCTTTGCTATCTGTATTACCGGTTTCAGTAAAATTTATATTGAATCGTAGAGAGAAGCCAATTATTCCTTTCTGTTGTTGTTTTGCAAGAAGCCCTTCTTCTGTTCCTTAGATGCTTCTTGCCAAGGCATGATTCTTTTCTTAAATTAGCAAAATGCAGTGCAATTAAAAACTACTTTGCATATGTGTGGGGAAGTTCAGGAAAATATTGGGGCTCTTGTACCATGTGCTTGACTGCAATATTTAAACCCGTCATAGCTGGTCCAGCCGTTCTCATACAATGTTTGCTAAGCTCTGCCATTCAAATCAAAATAAATCAATACTAAACTAATAGTGGAATAGAAGCAGTTTGAAGCTCCTGGGTCATTCTGCAGTATCAAGATGACCGGAGCTGTCTGGAATGCTTGTGTAGTGACGTTGTGTGTCACGTAAATGTACTGTCGTGTTCATTCTTCTGAAGAAAGATTTCACACCTGCATTGGTTCCTTGTAAATGCTTCGCATTATTTTCTGAGTAAAACCAGTACTTTTCTCTCGTCAGTTATTTAGTGCAGTCTGAGATCAAAGCTGCACAATCTCAGTTACTGGGACACAATACAGTGCTTTGGCAAACACGTTGTTCCAGTAATTTTGGCGAAGTCTTAGAGGAAGTGGAAAGTAACACAGATTGACTGAAAGGGCTACACATTCCCTTACATGATCTGGAAAACAAGGCTTCACACCAGAAGGTAATTGTAGTGAGCAGCCAATAACAAAACCTGAAATTTAATGTTCTTTTCCCCTCTTGCTGTAGTAAGAAAAAATTATGCCTTATATTTATTAGTCTCCACTGCAAAAACGATGATTTTGTTCTAAACAAGCTTGTGTATCACAGGCGAGAAATAAAACTCTCTTCGTGTTCCACAAATTACTTGGTCTCACCAACTGGCATTTTTTCCTCTGAACAACCTCAGAGTTAATAAAATTTTGATCTCTGTGATAATATCTTGGAAATAGCTCAGAGAGCCAAGTTATTTACATTTTTTGGAGAAATAACAAATTTTAGCACTGGAGAATCTGGAGGGCGGAGTCAGCCCTTGTTTATGGAGTTTGGGTTTCCTGCGTCCCCGCGCAGCGGTTCCCAGATTCCCCGGAGCCGTGTCCCTCCTTGTTTTCTGGCGGGACTGGCTCGCGTCGGCTTCGCCCGCCCGTGTGAACAGCTCGCAGCATTCCGTGGGCAGCCCCGGCCATGGAGCAGGAATGTTTTACTATTGTGTTACCGGGCACTGATAAAAGTTCGCAGGCTTTTTATGGTCAGGTCCTCAAAGTGGCACTTGGTGTTTTGGTGATAAGGAGGCAGAGCTCTGGCTGTCGGACCCAGCTTTATTATCTGTGACAGGGAACCGTGGCTTAAATCCCTCCACAATGACAGGAACCCCATCTGGAGTGACGGTTTCCAGAGCCTGAAACGGGAGATACTGAGGCATTTTCCTTCCTCATGAGTCAAAGCAGAGTTAACCCCATTGTTAGCAAAAATGACACGCAGTCACCGAGAGGAAGGAGGCATTTTTATATTTAAATCTCTTCCTTTTTGTTTAACTTGGAGGATAATTTTCAGACCGTTCTGGCGGGGGGATGAACTGGCAGCATTACACTTAAAAGCTTTCACTGCATCGCTTTAGACTATTGAAAGGCGCTCTAATGAAACTGCCTTGTTGCAAGAGTTCAATTGCTTCAGCGTGTTTCTCCCAGGAGCTGGACTCTGGGTGTGCATTACTTGCAAGCCCTTTCTTTGCAGAGCCTCACGCAGCTCTGCAATCGTGTCCCGGGCGCTGACGCCGAGCGCCGCGTGAAGACATTTGGGTTCTATTTCCAGCGCGCCGTGGGCTGCAGGGGTTAAGTGTAGTCCAGATTATACAGTGTTAACATTTTCCCTGCTGATATCAAAGTGTAGCAGGCTGGCAGGCTGACTTGTTAGGAAGGGCGGGGAGAGGGATAACAGGCTCCGACCTTGAGAGGCCGAGCAGCCAGCCCTTGTATGGCCAAGTCCATATACGTGTCCAGCTGATTGGTTGGAGGAGCGGGATCGGAGCTGTGACAGGTGCTGGAGAAGCCTACACCTGTTTTCCCCATATGCTGATTTAGTGATTACATTTTTGTGGGAGTTCCAGATACTGCGTGGGATACATGGAGCAAGCCAGGAAACTTGAGAAGGAATTGCAGCTTATGGTGAACTGTGATATTAAAGAATTTCAGGCGGCGAATTGGATTTTCGATTCCTGCTTTAAAACCGCAGTAGAAATAAGCAGGATTTTGCATATATATGAATAGTGAGGAAGTCGTGTGTACTTTTTATTGTACTAAAAATCAGTTGACAGTAAAAAAAAATGCTGGCAAATACTATGAGCTAAAATATTTTGTTTTATAAGTCAGAATTTCAGCGCGTTATGGAGATTGCTTCTACGGGAAAACATGGGGGTTTTTTTATGGTGCTGGAAACGTCAGCTTGCAGATTTCTGATCTTTAGGAGTTTTAATGTAAAATTCATGGAATATAGATAATTTCTGACAAAAAGGAAGTACAAAACTCCCTCATGCCTGTGTAGTCCTACTGCTGCCTTCTGTACGGATAACATTTATCTGTTTAAAATTTGCTTTCCCTTTGAAACTTTTTTAAAAAACATTAAAGATTTTTCCACAGGTAACGTTTTAAATATTGTTTTGTTATAAATTAGAACTTGCAAAGAAACATTTCTGATTGTGTAATAGGGTGAAAAGGAAAAACAAGGAATACAAATATATCTTGTAATTTGGTCACGAGACCTGTAGTTTCACATCCTTTCTTTAATGCCTGGATTGTAGACAAGCTTGCTTTTTTCTTCCAGGGGATGTTGATGTGAGTTCTCCATCAGAAAACAGGAAGTAGCTCCATAAAGTTAGTCTAAAGGACTCTGAAAAAGCTTATATTTAGCAAACTAAGTCATTTTAGAGAGGGATTATGTAATTTCTCTTTTGCAGTTCTTGTTATTGTGCAGGATGACAGAAGTGCAGGAAGATCCTGCCTTTATCAACTACTGAGACCGAGTGTTACGTGTATTAATATCCTGCAGTTGTTTAATTGGATCAAAAATTTTAGCCACTGTGTTTGTCAGAATTTAACTGTATGCTTTTTAAAATGTGAATATTAAAATTGGGGTGCTAAAATGAATTTATTAAAGGTCCAGTAAACTGGTTTTTAATTACTGGTGACTACATGAACTCCTTTGCCACAGGCTTGAGTGTTCCTTGTCAGGCAACTTCACTCCATCAGCCAATGTCTAAAAAATGAGTTTGCATGGGATGCTGGGGAGATGAAGTGGTTGTAGGGGGAAGTTACCTGTGAGATGGCACCTGGATGAACCTTTTCTCTTTGTGTACTTTGCCACTGTCTTGAAAGACTGATCCTGTCTGTTGCACAGTGAGTTTTGTCTGTGAAAGTCTGATGTAGTTTCAGGGGCTCTGAATGATTCAGTAGTGTGCAAAACTTCTTGGCAAGTTAGTATGATCTGTATGTGAATTTTCCAATTGTATTTCAGACCTTAAGAAAGAAAGGCCTTAATGGTTGTGAGAGCCCTGATGCTGACGATTACTTTGAGCACAGTCCACTATCGGAGGACAGATTCAGCAAACTAAATGAAGATAGTGATTTTATTTTCAAGCGAGGCCCTGTAAGTACTTTTATTTTATCTCTACTTTTTATTTGTTGATCCTTTTTATTAACTTCATTATTTAGGCTCTGAACAAGAAGGAACACAGAGGGTGCGACAGCCCGGACCCTGACACTTCATATGTGCTCACGCCACATACAGAAGAAAAATATAAAAAAATTAATGAAGAGTTTGATAATATGATGCGGAATCATAAAATCGCAGTGAGTACTAAAGTATGGTTTGTGCTTCTCTTACATGCATGAGAATTTTCATGGTGTTTGCTTACCACTGAAAGCCACTTCAAAGGCAAGAGGATGTAATGGCTTGAGAAGGGAAAAATATTTCTGAGGAAAAATGAGATTCTGATACTTGGTCTCGTTAAAATACATTTTATCGTAAAGAATAAGAAGAATCATCTCTAGCTTCGGTTTTACAATCATCGTTTTTCCTACCTTTGGAACACAAGATAACATTTCAAAATTTCAGGAGCCCACTGCATTACCTAATCCTACCTAAAATATATTTACCAAGATAGATTTTTGTTGTGGGATGTAGGATCATTTATTTACATCTTGTAGGTCTTCAGCTGTCTGTTGATCAAGACTTTATAGTATGTGACAAGCAGGCAAATAGAATGAGATTAATTTTGTCATCTAACCAGTAGAATTCATTTTGCTGGAGTCTGGATGTAGAAAGTTATTTAGATATTTAAAATCAAGACTGCTGGACAATGAGAGCCTCAAAAGATTGCTGGTTGCTCCTGCTGAAATTCTAACAGATACTTCCTTGGACACTGAAAGATACTTGAAAATTTTCTCCCAAGTGCCAATCCAGTGTGCAGCCATAAGTCACTTGGCTCCAGAACTTCAGTTTGGGAATAAAAGGAGTGGAAAAGCTGCATGTTTTGTGTGGAGGTGTTCGTGATGACATTTAATTTCCACCTACAAAACCCTGTTAGTGTTGAGTATTACTAAGTATTTTCTAAGGAAACTAATACAGGGCTCTGCCACAGCCTTTGAATATTTTAAGATGGCAAATCTTGTAGCAGTTAAAGGAGATGGACTGGGTGGGTTAATCTGCACAGAGCCTGGGGCACTTGAGTAGTGTCTCCAAATGACTGGCTGATATTGAAAATCATTTCATCGTTCAGAGCATAAGAAATCTCTGGGGACTGAACAGCAAACTGACAGTCGTGACACCCAGCATCACTTCTGTTAGCACTTTATGCTTGAATAAAGCTAATATCTTTTGGGTTTTGCTTTGTTTTGAAGATTTTGGTGTCCAACACTTTTGTATTGAGATGTCTTCAGCCCTCATCTCTCAGTGTGTTACAGCTAAATGGGTTTTTGATGAAGAGCCTAAATGTCTGTGTGGACATCAGTGTAAATAAAAACCACAATGTTATTTTTTAGCTCTACAGCTCTGTATTTGCAACTTAAATTTGACCAATTATGTTTCTGTTTCCAGTACTTCTGGGGCTGTGTAAGAACACAGTTTCTCTTGTTCTCGTGCACTCATTGCTGTCAAAGGATAGGAATGAGGCAAAGCGTGAAGAATTCAGTCGTAACCAAATGAGCACCATAGATGGGCAGAGACAGCCTCTCTTGTAAGGTGTGGGGGGAGGCTGTCACTTATTGGTTCTGTATTGAGAAACCTACAGAAAAAATGTCCCAGCTGTTGCCTCCTAGCAGTGTGTTCAGCATACTTCAGGTATTTCCAGTTCAGTTTGAGCTGCTTGACACAGTGTGCTGTGTAAAAACACCCTGGTTTTGGTAGATACGGAGAGGTTTCAAGTAGTTTCCCCTGAAAACAAGCACCAGTAGGGCTTGTCATTGGTTAGATACTGTGAATGATTTGCTAGCATTACCTTGTTCTGCTTCATTGCTTCTTCCTTCCATCTGTGCCAAAAATGGATGATTATTCTTAGAATGCTTCAGTAGGGACATTGTCGTTGGCTCTCGTTAGCAAGAGATTTTGTTTCTTGTAGAGAATATATTCTGCTCTTCTAATTAATATAGTTGCTGTTACATTTCTTGTGTTTTCTAACTTTTCATGCAGAAGTATCATTCTAAGTGATTTTTAAGCTACACGTGATGAAATTGCATTTTTTAAAGTATACTTGCTAGGTCACGTGTGTTGGTCATCTGCCTTTGACCTCTTAATCACAACTATCATCTCTCTATTCTGTCAATAAATACTACTGGGGTTTTACCCTTAAATTGTACCTGTCACGGTTTTGTTTCCAGTAATTATGAGAGTTGTGAAAGAAAATAGTCCCTTTTGTTTCAGAAACCCATCACTGTCAAAGGATAGGAATGAGACAAAGGCCAGAGAAGTTAGTCATGACCAAATGAGTACCATAGATGGGCAGGCAGCTCAGCTTTTGATTCAATAGCTGTTGAATAACAAACATATATACTACAGAAAAACAGTTGCCTTTTAAATAATGCTGTAAAAACTAGAATTTAAAAAACAAGATTTGCAAAAAAAAGATGGAGTGGTTATTCAAGCAGGTGTTTGTGGAACCTAAAATTCAAATTATTGAACTTTGTGACTTTCTAAAGATCTGTTTATTTTTTTGGTCTGTTGAAAAACAAAGTCTTAGAGATTAGTAGCAATATTTTGGCAAAGTTATTACTAGAAAATGTTTTTACTAACTTGTTCTTTTTTGTGTGATAACTGTTTGTAACGTGCATGTTTATGCTGACATTTTGAAGGTACAACAATTCATTGATTTGTAGACGTGTTTAGCTTGTCGTTGCTTTGTAATAATCCAAATTAACGGTTAAATTTGTTGTATTTATGATCTTGTGAATTCATACGAATATTTTCAGTTTTCTCTGTTTGAACTTTACATATTTGAGAAGTTTGAATAATTCTTTGGAACTGTAATTATGTGATGTAAAAGAATTTAACACCGTGCTTTACCACGAATGGATGTTTTAAAATGGTACGCTTAGTAGAGTTTAAAAACTAACAGAATTAACTTTCTTTTAATAAAAACCAACAAACTGATGTAACTGTGAATTTTTATAATGTGCTATTTCGGCAAACGCAGTTAATGCTAATGGTGGTGTCTTCTTGTTCCTCGTCTTCTTTCCTGCAGCCCGGCTTGCCTGCCCAGAACTTCTCCATGTCGGTGACTGTTCCAGTGTCCAATCCCAACACTTTAACCTACAGCAACCCCGGGAGCTCCCTGGTGTCCCCATCCCTGGCTGCCAGCTCCTCGCTCACGGACACGACCATGCTGTCCCCGCCCCAGAGCACCCTGCATCGCAACGTGTCCCCCGGGGCCCCGCAGAGACCGCCCAGCACCGGCAACGCAGGTGAGCTCTCGCTGCTGCTGCTGTGCCCTCCTTCCACACCCCCTGGGCATTTTTTATCAGAACCCACAAAAACCCTCCCAGGTAACAAGTTCTCGGTGGTTTCAGTGCATTTTCACAGCTCGAGTTTTGACGTGCAGAATGACACGATACTGTAATGGGGCGAGTCCGTTTTAATGCTCTGGCTTATTTTGATTAGGTGGAATGCTGGGGACAACTGATCTCTCAGTGCCAAATGGAGCTGGTACCAGTCCAGTGGGTAAGTGCAGTATCATGTCTTTGTTATAAAAAATAGTATCGTCGTTTCAGTTTCTCAGTTATTCAAAAGCAATTTTTTATTTTGACTCTTCTGAAAAAGTGGCTGTGAAAGAACAAAGGTCGTAATTTTTTTAGCTGCACTGTTATTGTCAAGTTCTATAAATTATTATCAGGCATTTAACTTTTTACTGCTGTGCCCTTTCCACTTCAGTAATATTTGCCTTTTTTATTTTAGTGGTTTTCAGTAGTAGCATGCTGCTCCTGCTTTTGTGTTTCTCTACAGGTGTAATTACAGCATTCTAAAAACATCTTATGTCTGCCAAATCTGAACTATTGCACTAAAGGCAACTCGGATCAGTTCTCAACTTTAGTATTTGCAGGACTTGGATGTTTGATGCTGGTGGTGATGCCAGTCAGAATGAAGGAAATACAGACTGTATTGTTTGTGTTGCCATGTGTATCTTAATAATCATTTTCTAGCAGTTACATGAAGAAAGCAATGTATCTTGGAAACTGATCGCTAGGGTCTGTCTTAATTTTGGATGACGATCAGAATTTCTTTTGAAAACAAATTAGAGATCTTGCCAAAAATCAAATCCACAGTATTTTTTGGTCTTCAGTAAAAATATATGATAGCGCTTTTTCATTTCAATAATATTTTGTCTCCCCTAAACAAAATTTAGCACTCTGATAGAGGGGCAGGCAGCCACTGAAATGTGTCGTGCCACAGACAGACAAAACAAATGACAGTTCACCCACTTTGGTCACGTTCCTCCTGTGCCATTGGAAGTCGTGCTAGCTGAAGGTCAGTTTTACAAACACACCTAACTCCCCCTGGGAAGTGTTCATAGCATGGAATTAGAGAAGCAACTGTTGACCTTTCAGTGTTTGCCCACTGGCTACTTAGTGTGGCAGCTGGGAGAAAGTTCTTTGAACATCAAGTCAGGCAATTGAATTGATGAATAAAAAATGCTGCAACTCTCCAAGGCTGAAAGCACAGGATTGACTTTCCACTCTTTATCCATTCCTTGGCTATGTGCAGCAAAGATATGAAATATTAAAGAGTGGTTTCCATCAGGTAAGCAAGATTTTAAATGGAGGAAACTTCCTCAGTTGAAAAAAGATGACTATTATTAGAAACTGTAGAGGTCAGATGTTGATTTCCATAGAATTTTTTGAGTCAGACTAAATAAGTTTATTATCGGGCTGTTTCAGGCCTCTTTTCCAAAATCAGGCTTTAGTAACAGCAGCTTCAGATTTAAGACTCCTTCCTTCGATAAGCAAATAAAACAGTGGTTACAGTGCTTGCTATAGGGCATTGGACTCTAGAAGTGCCCAGTTACAGCAGCTTGGGGAACATATTTAATGCAGTAAAATGTTTTCCTCCTTGCATTTATTAATAGTTTATGTAAAAAGTCAAAATGCATCACTTATCTCTTACTTTGCAGAACATCACACCCAAGATGTTATACATGTACCCACTCACTTCTAGAAAGGTTTGTCATACAAGTGAGAGTTGTGACTGTACAAGAACAGGGGAACATCTTTAAGTACCTCTAGTGAAACTCAAATACCTGGTTAACACCAGAATGCTGAATCGGAGGGGTACCCTGAGTTGTCAGAGCTCCACTTGCTGTAAGTTATGGCATGAAAACTTTTTAACTACTGACAGGTGCACAGGAACCTTCTCAGTTACAACCACAATCAAGAAATCACACGTAATCAGATTGACTAAATCTGCTGTCAACTTGAGCTTGACAGCTGCTGTTGAAATGTATCTCATGTTAATTATGTCTGCAGACAATAATGGTTTTAGTTTCTTGCTGCATTTATTGTAGAATTCACTTTTAAAAAATCTATTTTCTTCTTTTAGCTTCCAGGGGTTTTTTTTTAAAACTTCTCAGGAATGGAGAATTCTCCTATGGATGTAGTGAAAGGTCACGTGCCAAATTCGCGGCTCACAATTTATAGGAGTGATGTCAGAGGTAAAGATAGAGTGCTGGCATATCCATATTCCCAGATATTCTCTTATAAATAAATAACAGAAAAACCCCATCTTCTTCAGTATTACGAAGTTCTTGAGCATCTGAGATTTTGTTCTCATTTCCTTGAAAGACACTTATATGCCTTTATCTCTTAGTAACGAGCAAGTAAAGGTTATCTTGCTTATTTGGGACCCAGTTCAAACAAAGATGTTGCATAAAATGGCTCATATTGAGTTCACACGAGTCTTTTTCTCAAGTCCTGTGTAACTTGATTGGAATGGAAATGATTTGCTTTAGCAGTCAATCTGCCAACTTAACAGTTTTTCTGTGGAAAATAACTTTGAGTAAAAATATCTGCGTGTTGTAGCAAAGATTGGTAGGTGGTTTTTTATATCCAGAACAGAAAATTTTGTGATCACTTTATAATACTGAGAGCTTACTTCACATGCAGCTGTCATAACTCTGAAAAAGCATTTTCATTTTGTAATATTTTTAAAATTCTACCCACCACATAAAAAACATTTGCTGAAAATTTTTACTTGGCAACTACACCAGTTTTGAGAGGGGAAAAATGTCCAGCACTATAACAGAGTTTGCTCTAGAGCTAATTTATTTTTTCTGTTAATTAGATCAAACGCTTCTGAGCTAGAACATTGTGATGGTCCTGTTGCTCCTGGTCAGTGCTAAACCTTGTTCAGTTTGTGATGGGCATCAGACATGCTCCAGGAGTCTCATGTCACCAGGATGTGGGGAACGCTTCAGGCAGAGTACAGCCTCACATGCCCAGATACAGGGGAGAGTTTCTTGGATGGATGGATGGATGGATGGATGGATGGATGGATGGATGGATGGATGGATGGATGATGTTCCAGTTTGCCATAAGTTCTGCTTTGCTGCGTTCCAGTAGATTGGTATCATCCCATGAATCATCCACAGGTTGCCAGTGAGGTGCACTCCAGTGACCTTGTCCCATCCGTGAGGACTCTGAGAATCAGAAAAGCTCAGAAGTACCACCACAGTTATTCAGTCTTTACTTTTTCTTCCACACCTTTCACATGTGGCATTGAGCCAGAACCATGCCGAGAATCTGAACTGGTTTTCATTGCCAAGGCTGCATGAAAACCACAAACCCTGAGACCTAAGTTCTTCTGAGTTCCAGGTGATTCTTAAGGAACTTTTGGAAGTGGAGGCTGTTTATGATTTCACAAAGACACAGTATTTTCTGTCTGTACATTCCTGTGTCAGTGAAGTAGCCCTTCTGGTCAGTAATACAGATTATGGGCACAGTTAATCTTTTGGAAAAGAAGAAGAAGAAAGATAAAGAAATTGTCTTTCCTCTTACATTTCTACCATCAAGAGAATGGATAAAAAAGACCTGGTCTGCTTGGGTACTGAATTTCTCCTCTTTGTTCCAGAGCCGTATCTTCTCTAATGTCCTCGCTAATCTTCAGGTTCTGAGAATGTGAAGTAACCTCAGGAATACTTATTTTCTTTGGAGTAGAACTGAAGGATATACCTGCTCGAAAAGCTGTGTCTTGTGAGCTGCTGGATCTCTACTGAGAGCCAGTCTAGATCATGTGTGGTCTTTTATCCTGGCCGGAGGAGGGATTTTGCAGAGGTGCCACTGACAGTTTGCACACACCTGTAAACTGCTTGGAGTTGCCAGAAAGGGATCAAGGCAGGACTGTGAAAAGCCACACCTGGAAATGGTTCCCTTTGTCTTGAGGGCTTGGCTGATGGGGGGGGAGCTTTTTGTGTGTGTCTGAGGATAAAAGAATCTCTGGGCTTGGTCTTGCACAAGTCTGAATACGCTGCAATTCCAGAGTGCACCAGAGGCTTCAGTAACAGAAAGGCTCTCTGTGCACACTTTTCTGGTCGTGTTTGGTTTGTGAAATGAGAGACACCCCCGTGAGGAGTATCCAAATAACTCCTGGAAAACACCGCTTGCAGTTTCAGGCAAATGTTCTGCATTGATACTATCAGCCTCTTCCTTAAGAATGCAGATTTCTTCTGCCTCTACCCCACTCTGACATTTATATAATGTCCCCTTGCCCAGGATACACTGCCACATCTCCTGTTGTTCTAAACATACCATTTCTCTCCTCCTTTCTTTGCCATTCTTTACATTGGCTTTGCATGGACACATAGAAATTGGCAAGTTTAGGAAGTAAAGTGATGTAATTCATTGTAATCTGTTAATTGACAAAAGACCTAAAAGACATCCAGTTGCTGTTGCCGATGTTTCACTCAGATACAAGAGCAATATGCCTTTATTTAGGTTTGCTCTTGCATTCTGAATAATATCCACCCCTCTAAATTCTAAATATCCTTGAAAATTCTTTCTCCTTTTATGTAGCTGTAGGCAAAAGAAAATTTCCAACAACCTGGGAAATAACCTTTTTTTTAAGTTCTGTAGCATGACTAAGCATTCCCTTGACATTTAGTCATGTGTGTTTCTTTTTTGCTGCCTTTAATATCTAAAGTACTGCCTTAGAAGCATAAATCTTACATGTTAGACATGGTTCAAGACCTTATATTACTATCAAAAGTATATTTTAATTCTAATTATAGTATTACCTGACATACTGATTTGTAAAGATCAGTAAAAATACATTTATTTCAGATTCCTTGAGATATTACAGTAAATTCTTTCCAAAGCTAATACAGAACCTGAGCTTTTTGAAATGGTGGTAGCATCAGCAGGGAGTGCTGTGCAAAGCTGAAAATGGTAGGAATGGCATATGCTGTTTTTAATTTCGACTTGAATCTGTCATCCTAAACCCCAAAGTAAACAAATTGAGCAACTAGTGCACACAGAAATGCTATTGTTGGGTTTACTTGCAATATGTCCCCTTGCCCAAGGTTCTTCATGTGAATGTTTTCCTTCAGTAGATTTTATCTGGCCTTCTGATACCTCGTGAATCAATGGCTTGTTGCAAACACAATTTTCAGTTTACTTTTAATTGTGTGACGTCTGTTGGGTTTTATGATGTCACTTGAGGCATAAATATTTATTTACTACAATTTTTGATTTTTGCTTAATCTTACATGGCTTAGCTGCTCGCCCACAATTATTCCAAAACTGTGTATTACTGTTCAGTTATTTCAGTGATATTTACATTTTGGTGGTTCAGTTCTCCAAAGTGAACCATTTAAAAGAAAAAAAAAAAAAAGATTAATGGCATCAATGCCTATAATTTATTCCTTGAGTAGTAATAAGTACATGGAGTACTTTCCAGCCACGTGTGTTCATTGTTTCAGCTGATGTGATTTATATAGTGAAATATGAGTCTGGCTCATGTAATTGAATGCTGTGTCTTGAGCTGCAGGACAGTAAATGAGATTAAGCTGTATTATGTCTCTGAAGGCAGAATATCCAGTTGGTATCATGGGTGGGTTGTAACATTTCACTTCTGAAAAGAAGTTGCTTCAAAAGTAAACACTTTCTGACTAAACAAGAAGTAGTCTAATGTACGTTGGCAGGGTTTGTTATCATCATATCTAATTAAATTATGATTCATATAATTGAGAGCTTATATTTGCATTGGTGTCTGTTTTCCAAAGGACTGTTTTGAACATGCTTTCACGTCTGTTTTAAGGAATTAGAGTTAAATAAAACTCTTCCTTCGGGAGTAAAAATGGTTGTATTTTTACACATATGTAGGATTTTATGTTCTGTTTCCATTTTCAGTTTGAAAATGTTTTTAAACATAAAGTATTGTCTTTGGGGAAGATCTATAGTGAGTAGGGTAGAAACAATTTCTGTATTATATGAAATAGTAAGTAGAATTTATGGGGTTATTAAGGCCTCGGTTTGGCAAAGGGCCGTGTAGTTGCATCATCCTGTACTCATTATCTTTTTCTGGCTCCTGACCTTGCTCTAAGAAATACCACACATTTAGTTATCCTTTCACTCTTAACTGGTAATTTGATTTTCTTATTAGATTATTAAAAGAAAAAAGGCTTGAAGTTTCATACTAAAAATGAATATTCTGCACTCTTATTGCAGCCCCAGCATATGATCCTTCAGATGATCGATACAGACACTGCAGTGTTTGCTCAGTGTTCAGTGCCAGCTCTTTATCACAAAGGGCTGCTATTGGATTCATAGCCAGAGTATTGCACACTTAAGATATTTTTTGTTGTTGTTTCTCCCATTTTTAATAAATTCTAAACACTCCTTTTAAGAAGCGCTCGGCCTTTTGTCGGAAGAAATGCTTTAACTCTGCCCTGCTGCCGCCTGATACTGCGCAGAGCAGGCAGTGGCAGGGAGTTTGTTGTTTTTGACAGCACCACTAAAAGCATGAAATGTTTCTGAAGGATTGGCAGAGCCCTGGAATAAGGGCTCAGGAAATGACTGGATTGGGTGTGGAAGAAAGACACTGTCCAGATTTAACACACGGGCTACCGAAATACTTGAACCAGAGGACAGGAAATGGTATCATAGGATGGCCCGAAGTGCTGTACAGAACCCCATTGTTTGGACAGAGTGGGATTGTTGTGCAGCTTAAACTCTGCTCAGAGCTCCACAGCCCTGCCATGGAAAGGTAACACTGACAGCCCCAGTGAGTAATAAAATGCTATTTATTGTCACATGAAAGCCCAGACTTTACTTCCATTATAACAGTAGGTTCTTTAAATGTTCTGGCATTTTTGCTGAAAGTGGGAGGTACCATAACAGAGTTTCAGATATAATTTGGTGAAAATGATGCCATTTTCTAATATTTTTCCTCCCTAGCATCTCTTTCCAAATCCATGTAGTTTTTAGCCTGTCCATTGTGTAGGATGTCTCTGGCAATCTGACGCTCTGCAGGCTGGCTGTACCTCACGCTGCACTCATTTATAATGGATAGGAATTGATGCATAACTGTGTTAACAAAATCATGATTCTGCCAAAACTGTCTCCATTTCAGGAACCTTAAGGGTAGCACAGAACTTAATTTCTCCTTTTGGCTTGTTGGTTTTTCCATGTGACCCAGCTGTGGAGAGTTTTCTCCTACCAGTCAAGAGTATATTTAGCTCTAGTGTGTATTCTCAGCTCCAGCCCAACTTTTCAACCACTCCACCTAAATTTTATCGCTAACCTAGAAGCATCCGAATAAATTCTGCTGTTATCTGCTGAGGAATGTAGATCTTTTAATCACAAAATGAGTTTTTGCTGTGGTTTTTAATACTGAAAGAAGAATGCTGACATTAAAAACTTTATTTTCTGCTGTGTTCCTTCTTTCCCCCATAACTTCAGAGTTAAAAGTCATATTCCCATACCTCCTATACAAATGCTTCAGGAAAGTACTAAATTCGAGTAACTCCTCCTTGCTCTGTTAACCTTGGAAAACTCAAGGGACCTATCAGATCATCCATGTATGGTCAGGCTTTTGGCACAGTGGGAAATCCACATAGTGAGTAAATCCAGAGGAGGCTTCCTCACCAGCATCCTGGTGAATTCCCATCGAGGTTCTCAGTGTGCCCTGGCTGAGTATCTTGGTAGTACCAGGCACCTTCAGGAAGTTTTGTGCCCTTGCTCATACATGTTGCTGTTCTTCCTTCTTGCTGTGCTTTTTAAAGGCATTAAAAATGTTGCTAAAGAAGGTAGAATGTGACACTGACAACTTTCTTATTTTAATTGCTTTTAGATTAATATGTATTTAATGCAATAAAATTGGATTGGGCATAGGGGCCTATTCAAATTAGAATAATAATGCAAAATTCATGCCAGCGTGGCGCTACGGGCGATTAGGAGAGAATTTCCCACACAGTGAACTTTGTCTCATAGACTTTTCCCTGATTGTGCCTATAAAAGCTGCTTTCAGACCCGCAGTGTTAGTGCAAACAGAATCTTAGTATGAATTGTGTTTATTTATACACGCACACACAGGTTCTGTAGGGTGAATTATGGGGTTCCCTGTTGCAAAATTCTCCTTAACAACTTTTCTTCTGTTTGCAGCTGAATAAGGTTTGTGTATTTTGGGAATTGTTGCTATAAATACGATTCTGTGATTGGAATGTGGCTTTAACATTTTTTCTGGGAAATATATTTTGGTTAACATGATTGGTGCTTCTGTCAGTATGGGAAGATAGAATACTGGGCACTTGGCTGATTTGCTGCCTTGGTACTGTTTTCTGATTAGTTCTGAGTGTAAGCTGAGGCCTCTGCCTTGAGCATATTCAGCTTTTGGAGATTTCATTGCTGAATCCTGGACCACTTAAAATGAGCACCAGGAGTTAAGGTAGAGAAAGACTTCGTTAAATAAACCTATGGGCATAAGCAATGTGTATATCTGGAATGAATTTGAAGGGAAAGGATTTGTTCCCCTCATTGTTGCTAAATATAATAATCAGACAGTAAATAGTGATGCTGAAATGAGTCCTACAGATCTTGGATGTATATGAAGAGTAAATTTTAGAAACAGAGACTTCAGGAGCTGATCTTTGATTCTCACAGGCAACAATTCAGTGTAGTCCATGCTCTGTGGGGGTGGGGACCGAGTGGGGTTGTGCAAAACCCTCACTCTTCTGCAGGCTCAGCCTGGAGGAGCTTCAAAGGGCAAAATAAACACAGCGGATGTTATTAGAAATAGTTCTTTGGCAATTTGCTCTTCTCAGCGTTTAAGCTGCCACAGCGTGCCCTTGGAGTGATATTCCCTTTACTTATTGATCCTCTGGTGAGAGTGGTTTGCGTGCGTTCGATCGTTCAATACTCAGCGCCTTGTGGGAAGTTTGTTATCGGAAGTTTGACGAAATAAATATTTCATAACTGGTACATGAGCACCAAAATTTTGTGTTGTCCTTCTCCTCCGTCTTACGGTCCATTTGTTTTTTGCTCTTTCAGGAAATGGGTTTGTGAATTCCCGAGCTTCACCAAGTCTACTTGGTACTAGTGGTGGTGGGAATGGCCTAGGCAAAGTCATGCCTACAAAGTCCCCACCTCCACCAGGAGGAGGAAATCTTGGCATGAACAACCGCAAACCCGACCTCCGTGTCGTCATCCCACCCTCCAGCAAGGGCATGATGCCACCCCTGGTGAGTTAAAACATTTGTTCTGGGTCTGGCTGTGTGAAAATGGGTGTTCTGCCCACGTGCACAGGGAGAAACTGTCTCACCTGCTTATCATAGGGTGTAGGAATAGAGGGGTGTTTGTATTCTGGAAAGCCACTGATGAAAATCAAAAGTACGAGTTGTGACCTGGGGAGAAGTTCAGTTTGTAAGGAATTTTTACAGGTGTAAAATAGCATCCAGACCTAAACGTGGTAAGATCACAATCCTAGAGACACGGCCGGGGACTTTGGTGTTTTGATCTGACATCCCTCTGACTTGGTACCGAGAACTCTGGTGGTTTGGAGGATGTGGGTTTTAAAAAGGGTTATCCATTATTCTGTGGAGGAATGGCTGATCTTATTGGTGATGTGAACTCTATTAACGTGCCCTAAAGCACATTTTGTACCTGTTTTTCCTGGGTCGTAATGGCTGTGGGATGTGAAGTGCAGCTTCCGTGGTGAGGAAGGGCTGAGAGCAGCACTGGTTTGATGTGGCACCGTGGAACGTGACCTTGGCTGTCCTGCGGGGCTCTCGTGTCTTCAGCGAGGCCTTCAAAGAGCTCTGAGGTGCTCTGCAGTGCTGCTCTGCACTTTGGCATCTGGGCAGCAACGTTGGTCCACCCCGGCTGGGAATAGCACACGGGTTTCGTGTCAGCCGTGAGGCAACCGTGGCCTCGAGCCCAGAACAGGTCTTGCAGGAAGTGTTAACCCTGTTTTTCCTTTAATTTACTTGGCCAAATCCTTTGGTCTTAGTCTTTTGCTGCCATGTAGAAATTTTCAATGTCTCTGTGGATGTTTTCTGTGTATGGAAGAATGGGCCATAACCAGGAGGAGCAGGATATAAACAACACAAGTACTCTCTGTATAATTCCTATTTGTTTTTAAGCTACCACAAGTGCTTACATTTGTTACTGGTACTCATGATGAATAATACCAAATTAATCCAAGTAACAAAAGCTATAATTAGCCTCAGAGTAATGATTCTTGAAAAAAAAAAGAAGGTTTTTCTAGGAATACTGAAGTGTAGGAGAGATAGGAAGTATACTGGCTGATTATTCCAGTGGAAATTGCACTTTTAATTAGAAATAGAAACAGTAATGCAGTTCTGATGTTAATGGTGCACAGCACCTATTTACTGTTGTGTTGTGAAGAACACCATCATATTCAGCTTTGGGGGAGTTAGGAGATTTCAGAGTAGATGCTGGCGTGGAATGATGGTTGTATGTGAGAAGTATTTTGTTGCTGAGCTGGTTTATTGGATCAGTGCAGGCAGAGACTGCTGTGCTGCACATCCACGTGTGCAGCCGTGTCCTTGGGGTCACCAAGCTCTTGCTGCACCAATTTCCCCAAAGCCAGAGTTCTGTACACTGCAGGTTTTATGTGACACGAATTTCATGAAGTATTGCGTTTCTAGCAGTATTATCTACAGAATCAGGTGGCAAATCCACATTATTAATTAAAATGAATCAAAATCCTGAAGCACAAACGTGACTTTTTCTTTCATTTGAAAGCAATGGTATTTTTAGTAACTGTGTTATCCCTCTTGTTTGCTGAGTACAGTCGGAGGAGGATGAATTGGAGTTGGTGAGTTTGGGCTGCTGTTTGCTGAGAGACAGCAAGATGCTGGAAATGTCTTTCACTACAGCTTTTTAACTGTAGTTTCATTACATATTTTAAATAATTCCAGTGTTCCCTTGGTAGCAGACAAAAACACATTTGTTTTATCAAACTCAAAACCCGACCAATTCAAGTTGAAAACACATCCAAAGTCAGTGCTTGCCATTTGTAAGCTGCTATTTTTTTTTCCTGAAAATATTTCTGTTTTTCTTGGAGGGAACATTGGAAAAGAGCCTTACAAAGTAACTGTCCATGTATATAGGATTTGTACTGCCTTCTATATGAGATACAGATAATCACTCCCCATCCCCTAAATTACGGGAATGTTTTTAGAAAGTGGCTTCACTTGTGAAGTTCTTCAGATTGTAACACCAGCCCTGTGTTACTTCTCTTCCTTTCAAGGAGATGACATCATTGCTGGTGAGGTCACCTTTTTGGAGGTTAGAATTATTTCATCCTGCGTGAGATTATCAAACCACAGGGGTGTTCCCTGTTTACCAAAAGGAACAGAGAATTGCAAATGAATAATTCTACCTTTTTTTCCAGTGGAAAGATACTCTGCTTTTAAAAGGAAACTCTTGGGATTTGTGTGTTTTCAATTTTTTTTCCCCCAAAGGTTTTAACATTTGGCATTCTGTCTGGAAAATTAACGTAAGGCTAAAATAATTCGTAACTTATTTTTAGAGCGATTTGCAAATTGTTTGGCTGCTGTGGCACAAACCAGGCAGAAGATGCTGTGTCAGATTCACAGAGAAATAAATCGACCTATTGCAGACCTTGATTGGTTGTTGAACATGGACCTGTTGCTAATATGAGGCTCTAATTGCATGAAAGCATGGAAAACGTAGTGATTTAGATCAATTTCTTGATGAATGCATGCTGCTGGTTGATTTTTACCTTAAACATGAAAAACGGATTTAAAAGTAAGGGGAAATGGTTTTTGAAGGTCAATATTGAAGTTTTTAAGCGTTATTGAGATGTCTTGCTCGTCGAGCAGTTAGAGCTCTCCCACTTTCCTCTCACCTTCAGGGGAGTGTCTGGTTTTCAGTGCAGGAACGAAAGCTCAGTATAAAAACGCTTAATCAAATATCATTGCGATTGGAATTAAAGCCAAAGCCCTTGGACTGAGGGGTTCCCCCTGCCCCGTGCCCTGCTCCCTGCGGGATGGGCAGATGGAGCCGCACGTGGATCCCGTGTGCGGCGTGGGCCATCTAGTGGCTCCAAAACCCGGGACCAGCTCCGACAGCAGCAGCGCTCACACAAAGGAAAGGTGCAGGGTCTGCCTCAAACGTGGCAAAGAAACACGAGCTACACCTGCAGGATTCTGTCTGATGCTGATTCCAGGGTTGGGAAGCAGTTCCAAATCCCATCTGTGAACATTCCCTCTGGGTGGTTGGAGCTGAGCAGGGAATATGAAAAGCAGCTACCAACAGTAGCGTAGCACGAAATAAAGATACTGAATTCTTCCTGCTGCATTTGCACCAGTTAAAAAGATTTAAAAAAAAGAAATCCTGAAATTTGTCACGAATCTCCAAGGACAACAAATGTTGGGCACATCTAAATATTGCTTAGTGTCTTTGTGTGGCTGAGTGTTCCAGGAATTATATTCAGAAAGAATTTACATCAGAAAACCACCTTTATTAGCCACTCAAAAAAAAAAAAAAAAAAAATCCCATGAGGAAATCCTTTGGTCTGGATTGCTTCCCAGTATATTCCTCTTTACTTTTCCATTATGCAGTAATCCCAACTTTATAGGCAGCCATCCAAGAAAGCTTTGGAGAAAGGTCAATTCCTGACAGACACAAAAATCTGCTCTAATAACATCTCTTTATGCCAGATAAACTTGGTCTAGGGGAGATTTTCAGAAGTACGTAAGTGATTTAAAGGGATCAATTACAGCAAATCAGAGGGACTTTCTCTGGGACTTGGAGCTTTGAAACCTGGGAGCTCTGAAGCGGAGAGGGCACATCTGCCAATGTGTGTGTTTGGCAACAAATGCCAAAGAGCCCCCAAATCCTTGGGAAGCTCAAAGGTGGGAATTGCAAGAGCAGCCAGACACAAGAGAGATCAGGAGCTGGCAGCCAGTGAAAGCTGTGGCTAATTTTAATATGGAAGCTGTGATATATATTTCTTTCTTTAAATGGGAAAGATACAAGATTGATAACCCTCAATTCATCTTCATAAATTTAAGCTTAAAATTGAATACAGCCCCATTTCTGTACCTGCTCATTCTGATATTTTTAAGAGAATGATGCATTTTTAATGCTGCTCGTTCTCTCAAGATTAGAGTGGAGAAAAAAGTTAAGTGGTGCAGATCCTGAAATACCTGTGTCTGAAAGAAGGGAAAGGAGTAGTAACTTCAGTCTTGTAAAGCTATGAAATGGATCCCTACCTAAGAGATGAGAAACTGCTCCTTTTGTAGCAAATATTTTTTCAGAGATAGACAGAGGTTCTCTTTAAAAAACTTATTTCCAGCAGATTGAATCCAGCTCCCTGTAGAAATACAGGGTGTAGCGACTGCTGCTATTTCTAAGAATTCTGCAGATAGAAGTAAATATCTGTTGTTGAAAAATGAAAAAACCTAGCATTTTCTGTTCTTGACAGTGTCTGGCCAAATGGTGTTGAACCTCATATTTTGAAGGGAGATTTGCAGTTGCCACCGTGGAGAGCACAACGTTCTGTGGCAGCAGCTTTGCTGTCTGGTGCTGTTCACCACAGTGTTTAATTAATTTTCTAACCAGCAAATTTGGTTAGAGCTTATTTTGAGTGATATGTTTGCTGCAGATGTTCATTCCAGTATATGAGAAAGAAAGACTGTTATTAAAAAGCCAAATTGTGCCCACAGTTAGATTATCTGAGACAATCTAGTTTAGCTATTTTCCCTGTCAGAAAGGCACAGTTGCTCTTTGTGAACTCCGGTGTCATTTGCTTGGAAACATATCTGCATTATAACAAGTACTCTCTCAGTTTCTCAGGAACCATGGGAACAGCAAGATTATTTTATCACTGAAGTCTTATCAACACAAATTTAGAAGATCTCTGTGTTCCTTTCAGGACAGGTGTAGTCAGCACAGTGTCAAAACTGGCAGCTGAAATTTGGAAAATTGGATAAACAACTGTGAAGTGGGAGAATCTCTTCTGGTGGAACTGCACCTCACCATCTGCACTAAAACCTCTTTAAAAATAAGACTAAAAACTCTTAAAATCACTTAAGAACTTCTGAGAATTGTTGTGTGTATCCCTAAGAAATTGCATTTATTTTTGTGTGTCCTACAACTCTAACACAGTTGAAATCTGCATGCTTGGGAGGTGGCCCAGTGAGCCTTCAATTAATTTTTCATTTCAGTTTGCCAAGATCGTTTTGGTTGTCTTGAAATATTTTAGCTCATTTAGAAAACCAGTCCTGACAAAAAGGATGTGTTCCTAACTCAAAGACACCGCAAAGCAGCACATGTGAATGCAATGCCCTGTTACCCTAGCACTGCATTTCCCATTGTTCTCTCTGGTCTCACGAGGTTTGTTGTTTCCATCCCTTGCAGAATACCCAAAGGATAAGCAGTTCTCAGTCCACGCAGCCCCTGGCCACCCCCGTGGTGTCGGTGACAACTCCGAGCCTGCCCCCGCAGGGACTCGTGTACTCGGCCATGCCCACTGCCTACAACACTGGTAAGCCCTGCTGGGGTCAGGGGCTGGGACTTGGACCCACGTGAGTCGCAAGTCCTGGAAATTTGCATTTCTGGGACACCTGACTTTATTTTCCTCTTCAGTTCAAATGAGTTCCTGCTCATCAAAACTGAGCCTGTAGCTGCTCCCTCCCGTGAGTGCCTCCCATTTAGGCAGTAGCTGATCCTTCTCTAGTTCTTCTTCTTCAGATACTTTGATTGTCTGCAGGACCTTAAAACTACTTGTTATCCAAGCTGGGTGTGACGTAAGGCATTTGGTAATGTAAAAGTGATGAGTGGTTTGCTGGTTGGGGAAGTCGTTCATGAAAGTCAAGTAATAAGTGATGGAACACGAGGCAACGGCAGCCTCAAGTTGCACAAGGGGAGGTTTAGGTTGGATATTGAGGGAAATTTCTTCACCGAAAGGGTTATCCGACATCCACCAGGGCAGTGGTGGAATTCCACCCCCTCAAAGATGGGATTTCATACATTTTCTCCAATCTTAGCTTTGAAAGTTTTCACTGCAGTTTTTAGTTTAGCCAGCCAAGCACCTCACATCCTCTTGTATCTTTTTGTGTTAATGAGCTCATTAGCTGGCAGTGCCCCGAGCCCCTTTCTGTGCTCCGGGCGGTGCCACAGCCAGGAAGGTGCAGGGAGAGGGATTGTGCACCCATCAGCTGTGGGGGCTGTCCTGGGGCCGTGCACTGCTCACACCCCTCAGCCAGGGGCTGTCCTGGGGCCGTGCACTGCTCACACCCCTCAGCCAGGGGCTGAACTGGGACCCTGCACTGCTCACACCCCTCAGCCAGGGGCTGAACTGGGACCCTGCACTGCTCACACCCCTCAGCCAGGGGCTGTCCTGGGGCCGTGCACTGCTCACACCCCTCAGCCAGGGGCTGTCCTGGGACCCTGCACTGCTCACACCCCTCAGCCAGGGGCTGAACTGGGACCCTGCACTGCTCACACCCCTTAGCCAGGGGCTGTATTTGCCCTGCAGCAGCACCAGCACACAGCTGCCCCGAGGGGGTGAATTCTGAAGCAGCGAGTACAAAAGTTAGGCTGCAGGAGCAGTGTCATGGGCAGAGCAGTAACTTGCTGTGGGTGATCAGTTGAGGTGTGAGTTAGGTGGACATGCAGACCTTGGTTTGGCTCTTGCCCCAGAGGTGGTTCAATGTTGTGTTCAATGGCTGTTCAAAGCAAACCGTTCTGGTCCCTGCTCAGAAGAGGCACGCTGAGTTTCGCCTGACACGTCCCTTCTGTCCAGTTGGATGCTGTTTCAGGAGGCAGTGCTGGGTGCATCCCTCACCCAGAATAACCTGTAAGCTGGTGGCTGAAACATCCAAAAGCTGAGAGGGGCTGCAGGGGGAATCTCAGGAAGCAGCGAAGGCAATGGGAACTGGTGTCTTACGCAATGTGCAAATGCTGGTATCGCTGGGGTGTGATTTTAAACTCCAGCCCATTTCCTTTGATAATGCAAATAATTTGTGCAAAGCTTTTAGCCTTTAGTGGTTTTCACACACTTTAGAATCGTTTCTATTAGATTGAACCTTTCAGGGGATTTGCAGGAAGAAATTTGATGTTGAAACCAAATTGTCACCTGGGGATTCTCAAGGTAGTCACCACTTACAGCACAATTTCAGTTTTGCAGTTCAAGGACTAAGATAAAATTTAAATACCTTAATTCTTTTTCTGGATTGATAGGGGTTGTTTTCTTCAGGGCTGGAAGGGATAGCTTCAGCTCTTGGATCCTTAATTAAAATGTTGGATATCAGTTTTCCACAAATATCCTCTTTTATATAACCTGTTTTGGTATTCTGCAGATTGCTGGAGGAAGGGCCAGAACCAACTGAGTTACTGGTTCTAAAACAGTGCAGGCATTTAAAAAAATTATACTAAACCTCCCAGCAATCAAGTTAACCAGTAATTGACACCTGAGCAGAGCACACCGAGCCATAAATAAATTCCTGGCTTCAGGTCAGTTGTTTTGCAAAGGCACAAACTTGCCAGTGCTGCTTGTGGGTGACGGTTTCTGTGGTGCAGAAGATGCTCTTGTGTGTACAGCTCCATCTCACATCAGGTCACTCGTGCAGCAGGGGTGTCCTCCTGTCACTGCCAGCAGATATGTGATTATTTAGGGAATTAATAGTGCAGCTAATTGCGCAGTGACATATGCACTCTTCAGAGAAATACCTCCTCAAAGCCCTGTCAGCAGACAGGATGTGTCTGAAGTGTGAGAAGTTAATTGTCCATGGTCATAAAAGCTGTAATTGCAATGGAAAAAATTACATGGGAACTGAATTCCTATTAGTGTTTCCTTCAGGTCTGCTCTGACAAATCCCATCGGCCTGGCACTTCCATCCCCAGTGCTTGCACGGGCTGCACTTGGCAGCTGTTGGAGGCCTGGCTGCTTTGAAGGCTCAGTGCATGTCTGGGTCACTGGAGGGGCTGCACACTTTTTATTTTTTCTTTATTTTTTAGATTCAGTTTTAGTCTTGCAGAAGGGGCTTTTTGGGTCAGTCATCTTGGGACAAGCCTTTCTGAAGCTGTGCAGGAATACGTGTGAGGGTTTTCAGAGTTTCAGTAGAGGTGTCAACTGAGAAGAAATGAAACAAAAAGGCAGCCCAAGAAGCTCTACCTGCTGGGAGCAGCTGGGACTCCTGAGGCCTTCGGGAAGGTTCTGGCAGGGATGTGTGTGGGTCTCTGACAGCACAGGGCCCTGCTGGCCCTGGATTCTCCTCCCAAGATGAGCTGGTTTAGGGAGATCTAGATTTATCCACAGCAGATAGGTCAGTGGATGGGAGGGGGAGATTGTTCAAGAAGGCTCATCTCAGGAGAGAGAGAGAGATTGTAATGGTGGTGGTATTTTAGGATAATATTATAAAAAACCCTCCAAAGTCTCCAAACACAAATCAAAGCCAAACCCAGCTTAAGTGGAATGTTTGTTCCTCTCCTGGCACTACAGAGTGAGTTTGGCTGCTCACATTTTGTCCCATTCTCAAGAGACTAAAAATTATTTTAAGGGAGCTTTATTACAAAATAATTACAAGCAGAGAAGAGTTTGACTTTGTTTTCAAACCTGAAAGAAAACATGAGTGATAATGATCGAGTGAAAACAACTTCAGCTCTGTGAATGAAGTGAGAAGTGAGGGAGCCCTGCAGCAGCCAGAGCCACCGGCCGGCTGCCGCTCTGGGGTCCGAATAGATCGAGTTCTCCAGGCTCCATTTAAGTTGTATTTCTAAAGAACGACGTTTGCTTGCTCCACATGAAGCAGTTTCTTTTGTTTAATGCCAGTTTAATCAGCCATTGAGGAGTGATGTTGTGGGGAGGGGGAGGATGTGATGTGGTACAGGGGGACTGCACTGAGGGGTCACTGGGGTTTGGGTACCTGGCCCCTGCCCTGCCTTTTCCCTGTGCCTGCCTGGGCAGCCGGTGCTGTTCGTGGCTCGGGTTTGGATGGAGGTTGTAGGACCAGGAGCTCTGTGGCATCGTGAGCAACCCAAATGGTACCTGTGTCTTGTCTGAGGAGCTGCCACCTCCCACCTGGGACTGAACCACAGCCCAGGTGTCTGCAGTGAATTCAGGGCAAGATCCACCCTGACTCACATGGATTCTTCCCTTTTTGTTTCATTTTGAAATGTCCATGTAGGCAAAACTCTTCAGAAATGCCAAGGCTTACTGTAAGGTGTATACACCTCTGTATATACAGTGCATTAATGTGTTGTACCTGTGGGTTTGGAAGAAGCTCCAAGACAGCAACATGGAGGAACTGAGAGCAGAATGCAAAAAAAAAAATTTCATTTGGAGGCATCTGTACTGTTAAGTTCCCTGTGAGGTTGGCAGGATTGCTCCCAGACTTCAGAGTTTTTGCGTTTGGATTCCTTTGGAGCAGCTGCCTTTATTTGTTTCGGGCAGAAGGCCTTTGTATTTGTGTTTATTTATATCTGTATGTTATAAACCCCCCTGTACATTACTTTGTTATTTATTTGTTTTTCCCTCTTAGATTACTCCTTGACTAGTGCAGACCTGTCTGCCCTGCAGGGATTTAACTCCCCAGGAATGCTGTCCTTGGGGCAGGTGTCTGCATGGCAGCAGCACCACCTCGGTCCCGCAGCCCTCAGCTCTCTTGTGTAAGTACCCGGGGTACCACTGCGGGGCAGCACTTGGGGGGCTTCTGCCTCTTCTCCTGGAGCAGCTGCACCAAGGGAGTATTGGGCACATTTTAACCTCTTGTCTGTGCTGCAAAGCCTTCGTGTGTCAGGCTGTTCGTCCCTGCAGTCACCTCCAGCTAATGAGCCGTGTCCCTGCAGGCTCCGCTTCTCACCAAGGAGGCACCTGTGTGATGACTGAAATGTTTGGCAATAGGAAATACTTTTTTGTTCTGAACCTCTGTAAATGCAGCTCAGACCTTTAACTAATGCTTTTTTCACCTTTGCTCTTCCCAGTAAGGTGCATCGATTTATGTGCCGAGCCCCAAGGCCTCACCATCGCAGACATGTGAATTGTCGCTCGGTTTTCACTTCTTGTGTTTTCTTATTTGCGCCTTTCTGTTTCCTTTCCCCAGCACTGGCAGCCAGCTATCTCAGGGTTCAAATCTCTCCATTAACACCAACCAAAACATCAACATCAAATCGGAACCGATCTCCCCTCCCCGGGACCGCGTCACCCCCTCCGGGTTCCCGCCGCAGCAGCCGCAGCCGCAGCCGCCGCCGCCGCCGTCGCGCCAGGAGCTGGGGCGTTCCCCGGTCGACAGCCTGAGCAGCTCCAGCAGCTCCTACGACGGCAGCGACCGCGAGGATCCCCGCAGCGATTTCCACTCGCCCGTCGTGCTGGGGCGGCCGCCCAACACAGAAGATCGGGAGAGTCCCTCGGTAAAACGAATGAGGATGGACACGTGGGTGACATAAACCCGCAGTGTCGCCCTTTCAGTTTTGTGTTCTCAAAATGAACTGTCCTGACATATCTAAATTTATAAATAAGGACATGAATAAGTATATTTATATGTATATACATACGTGCATATATAT
The DNA here is from genome assembly GCA_013398855.1 of Mohoua ochrocephala. Taxonomy (NCBI): domain Eukaryota; kingdom Metazoa; phylum Chordata; class Aves; order Passeriformes; family Acanthizidae; genus Mohoua; species Mohoua ochrocephala. Next base: position 85,157 of record VZTA01011178.1, on the reverse strand, counting down.
ATCTCCACATGCATATATATGTGCTAGTGTGTGTAGCATACACCAATCATCAGGCACTTACGACAAACTCTTGTATAGCTGCAGATGTCCCTTGGTAAAACGTAACAGAACAATCCCGTAGGTTTGATCTCTAGTCTGGCACTTACCTGGACTCGTGTGTAACCCCAGCCCAGCCCCATGGCAGAGCGGTGTCCCCGCAGTGTCTCCTCCTCCTCCACACCCACCCGAGCGAGGGCTCGCCTGTAGTACCGTCCCTGTGTGTAGTCAGCTCTATGGTTACTCGTAGTTAAGAAATAATTGCTTTGTAGCAGCAGAGCAGTAGAAAAGCAGGAAGAAGAAAGCAATACTGTACATAAACTGACCTTTCTATTACCCAACCTGGCATGGGTCTCTATTGCAGAGGGTGCATGGAGAAGGGCTGATGCTATAAGAAATAAAAAAAAAAAACAAAAACCCTGTTTTGCACGTGCAAAAAAAAAAAAAAATAGTGTATTGGGTCAAAGAAGTGATTTTTTTAATGAGTGAAAGAGAGACATAGAGAACTCGCATGAAATATTCAGAAAATATTAGCCTAGAAAATAGAACATTAACAAAATAAAATTAATATATTAAGTTATAATTGGAATATGTTTGACAAATTTGTTTTTACGTTCATACCTTTGAAAAATATAGAAACGGATTTTAGCTCATGTATATTTTATATTAAAGAAAACAATACCCTAATGAATTGAAGACTATATATAAAGTTATATACAGTACTTTTGAACACATTCTGCTATGAATTATTTATATAAGCCAAAGCTGTATGTTGTAGCTTTTTTGTAGAGTATAGTTTTATCTTATTTTGACTTTCTAGTTTTTGCTTTCAAAGATGAAAAGGAAAAACTTGCAGGCGGAACCTTGGGGGAAAAATAAGCCATGAACACTTATATGTAAATTTAAATTTGAGCCAAACTCTTTGTGTATATAGCATCCTAAATATATTATCACCTTTGGTGTAAGTACCTATGTATTGTACGGTCACCAGATTAAAAAGTATATTTTTGTGGATTGACGCCAACTTGAAACAAGGCGAGGTCCTTATTAAGTAGAGTATTCACTGTTTAATATTTACTATTTTGTTAAATATACTGTACTTTCTTTGGATTTTAATTATTATTAATATTATTATCCAGATTTTTCAGAGGGTGTATAAAGGGGTTGGCCCCCTCACTGGTGGTGAATGTGTGCCGTTCAATTGTAATCTCTGTGCTGTATGGTTAAGCTTCATTATACATTTTATATATATGTATATAAATAGCAAAGTGGCAAAAAAAAAATCCGGTGTTAAGTTCATCCTGCATAAATATAAAAAATCTGTTACAACACATTTTAAGGCATCATTTTAAAGCTGCCTCTTCCGAGGAGGAAAAAAAAACCAGTGGAAAAACTTGACCTAATTTCTCATGATAGGGAAATGACACATATCAGAGGAGCACAAAAGGTTTTATGAGTTGGCAAGTGGTTTGGGAAAAATTTGCTGCTTCCAAGAAAGAGGGAGGAACGCAGAGCCCCCTTGTGCCCTGAGACGGGGCCGGGAGCAGGTTTGGCGTTGGATGCGGGGCCCTGATCCCGCCGGTGCTCCCGGTCACCTGCAGGCTGGCAGTGCTGGTTCTGGGCGGAAGCTGCAGTGCCGTGGGATTGCCCAAACTCTTCAGAGTTAGCCCTGATATTTATTGCATTTTTGCTTGGGCTTTATGTTTTTTTTGCAGTTAAGAAAATCCCCTGATGCTGTCCGGGAGGGGTGAGAAGGGCGGTGCAGCGGGGCCGGCTGCCCCGTGCGGTACCTGCGGCCTTCAGCCCTGTCCCCTGTTGTCCTGGCAACGTCAAAACCCGCAGGGGCTCCCGTCCCTCCCAGCCCTTCCCGTGGAGCTGCTCCCCGTTTCTGTGGGTTCAGCCTGGCTGGCAGCAGCGCGGAGGCAGCTGGGACACGTTCCAATGGCTGCTGTGTTCCCCAGTGACCGAATTCACTTGCTGCTCCCTGGAACCTTTTGCTGCTCTGACCAGTGATGTGAGTTCCATGATTTATGCACCTGTATGAACTTTGCTGTACATCCGAGTGGGAGTTCTGCATTCACATTTACTGTCTATTTTCTTGTGTGCCTTATCAGATGGCTTTGCTGACTGTATCTCAATAGTCTTTATTTCTATGCAGGTTTTTAAACAGTACTTAACTACTGTTTTCTTAAAGACAAAGCTACACAAGGGTTAGAGTTTGTATTGAAATTGCACCAATGAATTAAAAAAAAAAAAAATAAAAAGAATCAGTTCTAAAGAGCTGGGCCAGGGAGCGGCCCCGTGCTGCCCCGGCCCCGGCAGAAACGTCCTTCCACAGCCCTCCGCTCTCGGGGAGCACCTCCTGCCACCGAGGACATGGGAATCCTGGTTTTTAATAACAAGTAACTCACTTTGAAACATACTTTTTTAGAAATTGTAAAAATGTTTTATAAAAAAATAAAATGACATAGCACAGATATTTCAACAGGTTTAAAAAAAAAAAAACTTTTTAAAATTATCTCTGCTGACTGAAGTGCAAGTGGATCCAATCCTGGGCTGAACCCAGTCAGGTCTGAATGATTTAAGATTTTTATCTCTGTTGTGACAAATCACCTCCATCCTCGAGCTCTCACGATAGTTTTGAGAATGCCACGGTGTCAGGGACTCATCAGAGAGAACTGCTTTAGCCTTGCCTTCCCTCCAAGGACACTAATGCATCAGAAACTTGCGAGTTACTGTGCGCACAAGAAATACATAGTAAATAAGGAGCAAAACAACTCCTAACAATTGATCCTGGGCAGAAGTTAAATCCGAATGTGAAAGAAAGACTTAACCAATGTAAACATTTAAATCTTAGTAGAACCTTTCTTCACTTTGCTGTGCAAGAGAACACTGCTTTGCTATATTTAAAATGGCTTTTTTAAAAGAGATTTATGTATTTGGTAAATGTTTGTAGTCAGCAGTTCACAAGAAGCTGTTCACGGTTTAATGCTGATAAGCCGTTTGGCGGCACAAGCTGGACTTTGTTGCCATCCTTGAGACGAATCTTTTAAGAAAAAAAATAAGTTAATCTCAATTTTTTTCCCTGAATGTGTTGTTTTTTCTTCAATATACAATAAATATTCTAGTGAACTTTTTATCAAATGGTTAAGAAAATGCTAGAGGTTGTTGTAAAATATTTGTATCCTGCATTCACTAAAGTAAAGATACTGGCTTTTACTGTGTACTCCGGCCTCTCTCGTGTTTGCAGAGCACGTGGTCCTGTCTGGCGCATCCTTGCCCCCTCCAGGTGTCCGGTTCAGGCGCGAGGTGTTGGTTTGAAACCGCAGCCATGAGCATTTTCATCAACAGGAATGCACAAACGCTTGTTATTGCACTCAAGGACTGATGCTTGCTAAGCACCTTCCTGCAAAACACTTAAGAGAAACTGGCAGATGAACCAGGGCCCCTTCAGAGCGGAGAGCACAAGGCCAGTCCTGCCTGTCTGGCCCCGGGTTCCTCCTGCTGCTCCCACTCCTGCTTCGCGCTGCAGGGGCTGAGGTGAGGCTGCAAGGGACCCCTCCTTTCCAAGGCTCAGCTGTGTGGTAGCAAAAAAAGCACAGGCTGTGCCCCTTGTGCTTTTATTTCATGTGGCTTTATTTAAAAATATAAGAACCCCCTCCCCAGAACACAGAGATACAGCTCTTCACAGAAGAAAAATACAAGTTTTTGTTCAGTATAAGATACTTTGGAGTGCTCGTTTACAGAATTAGATTCCCACTTTTGAGAGCTGCAGGAAACACAGGTTCTCATTGTAACAGCACATGGTTCTGCTCGTGTGGTGTGGGGCTCCTCACCTTGCTGCAGAAGCTTCAGTCCTCCCCGTCCAGGCAGACGGTGCCAGGCTGAGGTTACACCTGTACAACAGGTGCTTGTGCCACAGCCCCTCTCCAGCCCCTGCTCTGCCCCAGCAGGCCTCAGGCTGCCAGGGGAAGCTGGAAAAGCACCGTGGTCCTGCTGGCAGCTGGGAAGCTGCAAATGGGGCTGGGCCAAGGTGGGGAGGACAAACAGTGCTTCCTGCACCTGCCTCACCCTCAGCACCACTGGCACCTGCCCACACAAAATCCCTTAGTGTTTGGTTCCAGGAAAGCCTTCACCTCTGCCCACAGGCCTGGAATTTGCTGAATCAAATTTCCGAGGCAAATTCTTCACTTTAGCAAAGCTCGCACGGGCTCCGTTGCTGCTCCCTTGCAGCAGGTAGTGTTTGCTGACTGGCCCTGAAGAGCACAGCCCTCGGGCTGACCGACACCTCCACTGCCCTGCGAGGCTTTTTAACGCACATGGTCAGTTCACAGAAACCTCTCACAATCAGCAGCTCCACAGTCCTCTCCTATATCTCCTATAAAGGCTTCACCCTTCTTTCGTCTTGGATTTCTGTCCTGGACCTTGCCACCTGCACCCAGCTCAGCACTTCACTCCCGCCCAGACTGCACACAGGAAGTAATTCCATGACTCAGCCTGGGTGGCTGAGAAGCACCACTATAGACTATTATTAGTTTTTTTAGCAAATAATACTGACTAGGCCTCCTGCCGGCAAATGAGCCCTTGAGAAGTGCGTGCGACCCCTCTCTCCTGCCCTCCTCCAACGCCCTCTGCCCACCTGGGGCCATGCAGGGCTGAGCAGTACCCTGGCACAGCACAGATCCTGCACTGGGATCTCCAGATCTCAAGAGCCATCTCCGAGGGATTTCACTGTGGGGAACAGGCCTGGGCTCACCCTTCCCAGGAGTTGGCCTGACACATCCTAATGGAACACAGCTCAAAGGTTTGCTCAGGGGGATGACAAGGTGGGGTGCTGGCAACGTCCTTGTGCCCTGGCACACCCAGCCTAGAGCCCCAGAAGGCATCATTAGGGTCGAGCAGACCAAAACCACCATGGTCTGCAAGAGACAAAAATGACACTTCCAAGAAAAAGTGTCCCTCCCTTCCATTCTAGCAAAAAGTGTTTCCTTAAAATGTGAACAATCCCCAACTTTCCAACCACATAAATACTACACTCTAGCTCAGCAGCAAAGGATTTGCTTCTAGACACATTAAGAAATACCTGAAGCAACCATAATGAGTAAATTGCTACAAAACACTTTCCCTCAACAGAGGTCCCAACTGTTAAGCCACCTGGGTGATGATCGCTGTAAGCAACAAAGCATCCTTATTTTTCCATCAAAATCACATCACCTCATTTTCAGTCAAATTCAGGATTACATCATCAGCTACTTATAAAAATAAAAATAATCTGTATTGTTGTATCCCCTTGTATGCACTTGAGTCAGTCATGAGCATAGGGGCATCACTGCTGGAGAGGCTAGGGTGGACTGCCCTTTCCCCTTAGGATTTTTTTCCTACAGCTGAGCCTTGTGGTAACTTCCCTTCCAATCCAGCTGTTGAAATATTTGAGGTTATGTTAAAGGTGTGGGCCACCAGGCCTTGTGTTTTAAAATAGATGATATAAAATACTGGCAGGACAATTCCTATCAGGAGCATAATAAAAACAGCGTTCCACCACTGGATTCCACAGTCCGCACCGTTACCGGTCTCCCGCTTGCCTGCCTCGGGCAGGGGCCTCTCCAGCGCCTCCACGCCGTACTCCGCGTTCAGCTGCACCTCCACCTGCACGGCGTCCTGGATGCTCTGGTCGATGCCCCTGAAGTACTCGCTGAGGCGCCGGCCGCCAGCGGAGCCACCCACGCTGCTCTCCGCGCCGGGGTCGGGCTCCGGCAGCTCCACGCGCGTCGGGCCGGGCTGGACGGGCCCTGCCGGGGGCGGCCGCAGAGCCCCGGCGCCCTCCGTGAGCAGCCCGTACGGCCGCACCGGGATCTTGATGGACTTCAGCGCGTACAGGTCCTGCTCCCGGATGAAGTTGTTGACGCGTTTGATATCCGCAACCTACGGAATCCAGAAAGGACACAGACAGTGAGTGCAGGACAACCCAGGAGCGAGGCAGGAAGCAGCTACAAAACCAGTGTGCAAGGAGCTGTCAGGGAACAAAAGCAGGCCCAGGATGCAAGTGGTTTGGTGTTCTGCATAGATTCCCCAGCTGGGCCAGGGGTGCTCTAGGTCCTGCTTGATAGAGCCAGTCCCCTGTTAAACCAGCCTACAACCTCCTCTAGTGCTCTTGTACCTGCTGTATTTTGCTCCACAATGCTTTTCCTTCCCTTTGCTTTCTTTGCCCTTCTCTCATTTAGTTAAAGCAAGAAGCAGCTTTGTAACAGATCCTTTTAAAAACAGTTTTCATACCTTACACACGAGTGCTTAAGGTGAGAGCACACCACCAGTGTGAGCAGGCAAAACCCCCCTCCTGCTCAGGAAATTATTTCGGAGCGATCAGAGCTCCATCTTGGGAGCACACCAGTTCTGAAAGCAAGGGCAGAGCCTGGAGAGCAGGCAAGCATTTGCCACACGCATGAGCATCCTCTGCTCGAGCAGCACCTCTGCTCTGCAGGACAGCAGCTCATCCAGCTCGTTCCTCCTGAGCTGCTCAGTGCTCCTGCTGAACAACAATCACCTCTGTGCTCCTGCCACCACCTCTGTTGGTTCCTGTGTGGGGTTCCTGTCTGTGTAGCTGTATCCCCACCCAGAGCAGGAAGAGCAAGGAAGAACGAGCCACATGTGCAGCATCACACGCAGGGACAGGCAGTACCAATACACAAAGACAAGGCAGTGCCCTTTATTTAACATTAAATAGGAGAAGATGCTTAATACAGTGGCCACTCACAGCCACCCAGTAAGTACAGCAACTCCTCAGTTGCACTAAACCCTCTGTCAAAGAAAAGGAACAGGATGTCAGCGTGTGCCAGGAGCTCTGCACAGCAGCCAAGGAGATGCGAAAGAACCTTGAGGAAAAGGCTGGAGGACACAAAACAAAACAGCAAGAGCCAAACCAAAGAGAAAGGCAACACAAACAGGTAAACCACCTCCCATACATCACACCAAAGAGACACAGTACAGGGACTGCGCTTTGCTCTTTCAGAAATTGCAGCATGACCTGCATTCACTGCACACTCACGTGCTTGAGGCTGCCAAGGAAACTGGGGAGCTAAAACAAAAAACCCACTTTACTTCCTAAGCACTCTGCTCAAAGGTAGAGATGAGATGGATGCCTGAATCTCATGTTTACCCCGCAAAACTTGAGAACTCCGAAAATGGCACATTTAATCCAGGCCCTGATCTGGGGACCCTGAGGCAAAAGGAATCCTCAGTCGCTGGTCCAGGCTCCTCACAGCTGGCCCCAGTGTAACCTCTGGACTTAAACCCCGCAAAATTTCTTAGTTATGAAATAACAATCTCACCCAGAGCCTCCTAACTGAGGTGCTGCTTCAATTTCTGGATTTGTTCCAATGAAAACAAATTACTGGGACAGTAAATATCCCCTGTGGTGTCTGCAATCAAATACTGCAGTGTGGTGCTAAGGCTCTAGAAACAGAAAGTGGAGCAGCACTCACAGAGAAACAACAAACAAAGCTGATGGGAAGCATGCGAGAGATTGGGCTGCACAAGCATTTAGGCTTATTTTCTGTACTCATTTTTTTGGCTGCAGTGAGCTCCTCTTGTCCCAGCTAAGAACAATGCCAAAAGCAAGCCAGGACTATAAATGGTCAAGAGTAAAAATGAAAATTTTGAAGTGCTTTGCATCTCTGCCAAGTTATCTGTGGCACACACACAGAGCTATTTGTTGCACTGTCTCAATACCCCCTCCCCAAGCAGATTCTGAAACCAATGTCAAGTTCTCCTTGATTTCAAGGAGAAGTTCATCCTGGATTTTTACACACATTTGCCTATATATTTGTGGTTACAGTTTTTCTCACTGCTGCCCTGGCGACCTTTCAGGAGCTGTTTCATTGTGCAAATAAAACAAAACACATGAAAACTATCATGCCAGTCTTTAAAAAGACAAAGACACAAATCTCCTACAATAAGGATTTCTGCACCTGTTCAGTTTAACTGGAACAAGTCAGAAGTGCCCTTTCTGGAAGGGAGGGAGGGAGGCAGCAGGACAGTTTTTTTCCTGTGGGAGGAGAACACTAAGTAGAGGTCCTTTCCATCAGCTTGCTCTTCCTCTGGGCAGGCCCAGCAGCCTTCAGAGGGGCTGAAAGGCTCCGGGAGCGGGGCAGCAGAGGAGCAGCCATGGCAGGGACAGAACTGAGTGACAGCGCAGAGGCACAGCAGGACTGTTCATACCATAAACCAAAGAACTGTCCAGAATCTCCCTCCTCTGAATTCACCCAACTGCTGTGAGTCTGCCCAAGTGCACACAGCCACAGCTCCAAAACCAACCAAAGCTCAGCTCTGCCTTCTCAGGCTCTCCTGGGGCCAATCAAGGCCTATTCAAGTCCTACCAGGCTCGCTGCTCCACACGCATCAGGCTCGTCAGCAGAACCTACCAGGGTACCTTTTTTGTTTTGTTTTTGTTTCTAAGGGCATGGGAGGGGAGGAATTGCTGCAATCCCTCCAAGGCCTCTTGCCTCAGCTGCACCACACAGCTGCTGTGTGGTTAAGCAAGACAGACTGCAATTGCATTGCAGCAGTGGAGCCAGAGTCGTATCATTATCCCCACTGCGGTCACTGGCCAATTGTTTGCATCACGGAACTCTGAAATCACAGTGCAGCTTGCAGAAAAAGGAGGCTCTAAAAATACAGCTCAAACTGCTAAACAACGGAGAGCTTCTAATGTTCAGACCAGGTAATTAAACTTTTCAGCAGTTTTGCTCTGCTTTGGAACAAAGAAAATGTGTTGTGTAGCGTGTTCCAACTCAGAGAGATCTCACTGTGCGCACGCCCTCCCTCCTGCCCACAGGCACCTGAACTGTGCACGCTTTGGGATGACAGCAAACAACAGACACAGACACCGCCTGCACTCTGGGACTGAACTTTGGCACCTCTCCACATCCACCTCTGTTAAAACTCAGACCTTCCTTGCAAAATGTGAGCTGGTACCTTTCAAAAAATAAACAAAAAACCTCATCCATAACCGTGGTGTTTCTTTGTACTGCTAAATTTGCTTTAAAAACGCCAATGTTCCTTGAGAGCGAGCCCTGACCCTCATTTCTACACTCAGCTTCCTAATGCTTGCCCTCACTGAAATAACTTGGTACAACCTGCACTTAGTCACGGAAATTAAACAGGAAAGCAGGTCAGGCAGGGTGTGAGGCTGACAACATCTTCCTAGGCTGTTGGCTGAACAGCTCTTTCTTGTGTTTCTTTGGGGTTTTTTTTTTTGCCTTTCTCCAGTTTTACCCAGACACCGATCATTCATAAAACACACAGGGCCAACACTTTCCAGTGTCAAAACTACCAGACCACAGGACTGGAAACCGATGCACATGAACCCCTCTGAAGTGATTAGCCCCAAAAGCAGAGGCAGCCCTTACCTTACAGCCATACTGCAGGGCCAGCTTGTTGAGGTTATCCCCCTCGGTGATCTCCCGCTCCAGGAGCACCACGTCCCCCAGCCTGTCCCGGGCAGCGCTGCCCCGCTGCTGCTCCTTGCCCCGGGGCCGCAGTTCCATCACGTTGAGCTCCTCCTCCGAGGACTCGTCCGAGTCGGATCGGCCATTGGGAAACACATACACCTGCCTGCCCGGGAAGTTGTGGACAGTGACAGGAGCCTGGAAGGATCTTGTTCGGCTCTCATTCAGCCTCATCTTTTACGCCAGCAGCACCTGGAACAAAACCCAGACAGTTTTAGTTTCCTCAATACCAGTGTTTAGTTCTTAGCATGAAAGATTCAGAGAACGCACAAAAAGCCGGCAGGTGTGAACACTCACACACACAAAGGCTTCTTGTACCCAGGGGCAAATCCAGAAGTGCCACTCTAACAGCAATATTAGAAAAGTTATGTATTCAAACTGCAGCAATCAGTAATTATTTTCCAAGGGGTTTTTTTTGGGTCTACCTGTGGACAAACCACCCTATAACACTATGTTGCTACACATTTTAAATGCTACATTCTATAATTTCACTAAAAAAGCAACACTTTTTTCACTAAAAAAGCAAGTCACTTGAGTGAACTGTCTTTAATTATGGTCAAAACATACATCAGGTCTACCAAGAGACAGTAAAAACTGAGCAAAGTTATCCTTTTCATAAGTCCTTAGTTGTCTACAATTTAAGAATCCACGTTCTAAGTTCTTGGAAGTGCACTTTTTTTTTTTTTTAAATAAGCACAGCTCAAGCTACACTTAACTTCAACCTGAATAACAAGGCTTCATTTTGCTGCATGAAGACTAGAACTTGCCTGAGCACTTTAATTATTGCTCAGCCTACAGAGGCAAGGTTTTTGGTTTTTCTTTCTTCAATCCTCAGCTCCACAAACAATTTGTTGTCAGGGTCAGGCATAGGTAAGAAAACTCCACACTGTTATGGAACCTTGACCTCAACGTTCTCTATCTACCTTTAAGGGATACTTCAGGTGAAACCACTACGATTTAATGGCATTTCCTTGGCCCCGGGCACGGCACTCACAGCTGCGGGCTGGGCTCAGCTGTGCCGGGGGAGTTCAACATCCAGGACCAGGCTGGACGCTGCTGTGGGACACCCCGGCCTCCCCGACACAGCTCCCTCCTTAGGGAGTGCCGAACCCTTCCCAAGCTCCTCTGGGGACCCCGACCCCGTCAGCACTTCAGGGGGACCCCGATCTCCTCAGCATTTCAGGAGGGTCCCGCTCCCCTCAGGGTGCCCCACTCTCCACAGCACCTCGGGGGTCCCGATCCCCTCAGCTCCCGCTCCTCTCAGGGTTCCCGATCCCCCCGGGGTTCCCGCTCCCTCAGAGGGTCTCGCTTCCCTCAGCGCTCCAGGTGACCCCAAATCCCTCAGCACTTGAGGAGGGTCCCGATCCCCTCAGAGTGTCCCGCTCCACCCCGGAGCCCCGCTCTCCTCAGCGCTTCATGGGATCCCGCTCCCCCCCAGCGGCCCCGCTCCCCTCAGGGTGTCCCGGTTCCCGTCCCGGTTCCCGCCCCTCTCCCCGCGCCCCCCTCACGGACCCGCCGCCATCGGCCCCGCACCGACCTGGCCACGGTCTCGCCCAGCGCTCCTCCCATTGGCTGGCGGCGCCGGGGGGCGGGACTTCAGCGCCACCCGCCCAATGNGACGGGCGGAGGGGGCGGGGCCTCGCTTAAAGGACCCGCGCCCCCCGTCCCGGCCGGGCGGGGACCGAGCCCGGAGTGCTCGGGGCGGACCGGGTAACACACCGAACAACGGGTGATGTCACACTCCTAAACACAGATCGTGTCACACACCTGTACCGCGGGACACGTCACACACCTGCACAGCCCCGGGTGAGGTGTCACTGCCCTGGGACACGTCACGCACCTGTACAAGAGGTCAGGTCGCACACCGGCACAGCCCTGCGTTACAGTAACATTTCAGTTACTACACTGTCAATATGTACTAACAGATTACAGTATGTCAATATTACAATATGTCAATTCTACATTATGTCAATATTGTCTCCCCTCGGTGGTGCCTGCGGAGCAGGCGGCAGAGCTGACCAGCTGTGCTCCACGCTGCCATGTTTGCCTTGGCCCACCCTGACTCGTGGCTTATGTTTAAAAAATAAGCTCAGGATACACTGATAGCAAGTTCCACATTCGAAGCTTTTCTGGGGTGCAGGGACAGGAGAAATAATGCCCTCCTTGGCAGCTGTCCGAATCAGCCAGGCACTCCTTCGGGTGCCCCCAGGGTGAAGATCCCCTGGAGGGACAGCTGCTGGCTGCTCTGTGCCCTAAAGGTGACGGACGAACCTGCTGTTCGGTTAAATTAAAGCTGAGTGCAGTCATTGGCCATCCCTTTGCCTTCCCCTGTGCAACCCCAGGGCTGGAGGCAAGAGGGGAGGGCTCTCCAGCTCGGGCTACCACTGGATTAGATACAACATCAGCTGATAAATGTGACCCACTAAGAGGAAGGAAGGCTCCACAAGCATCGACAATTTCTTTAAGCAACAGCTGTTCTTCACAGCTCTTACCTGCCCACACACCTTCGTGGGTCTGAGGGATTTCGGCAGGGATGGAAGGGTAGTGGGAGAGTGGCCAGGCAGGAGCCAGCACCCCATTTCCCTGCAGGTCACAGGATTTCCTTCCCTCCATCCCTGGGCCAGATTATCCCAGGAGCAGATGACTTTGAGGCTCAGGCAGCTTAGGCAGTTTTCTGACCCAACAGACGACGGATTTAGTGTGCTGGAGAGGGCTCTACAAGCATGGACAGTAGATGAAAGGTGCCAAAATACCTTTCCTGAGCCACTTACAGTCTCTCTGTGACTACTGAGGTACAAAGGTTACAAGTAATAATCATGTTTTGTCAAAGAGATCCAGGTTACTCAGGGTAACCTGCTTGAACCTGGAAAATAAACTGCCGAAGAAATGCTGGAAACATGGGGGAATCAACCGGGCTTTGCTGACAGGGCTCAGTCTGGGCTGGATTACTTGTCCTCAATAGTGTTTAACAAGAAATAACTGTTTTGTAGGAGTGCTGATGTTGGATCTGGGTCAATTGCATGGATGATGTCATCATTCCAAATAATTGGAATATTTTTGTAGTTAGCAGATAGATTGTGAGAGCTGCAAAGCCCCAAACAAACAGAGTCTGTCTGAGAGCTCAATGGTTCAGTCATTACCTACGTTCAGCCAACATAAGGGTCATTCGTGCCCTGAATTTCAGGAAGACATCCTCCTGCCCTGACTTAGATCAATGCAGAGGGCAACAGAGCTGAGAATCTGCTCATTTTCACTCAATCCAGAGAGCAGTGTGTCCATGGTGCTGGGTACCAGCTGGAATTCACATCCATGCCAGCTGCTTCCCAGAGTTAATCCCTGTGATAAACAATCAAAACTTTCATGAAGGTCTTGGCTGGAGCTTTCCAAATAATCTAGAACAGGGCTCCTCTCTTGTATCCCTGCGATTCCTGGGAGCTCTTGCTCAGACCCAGAACTGCAGTTTTCCTCATCACTTGGGATTTGTCCCTCTTTTCTCAGGCTCGCTTCAGAAGTGTGAGAAGCGTCAGACACATATTCCCTGTGTCATCCTTTGCTTCTCTTTCAGCTGCATTCTAAGATGTGCAACAAAATCTCTTGTTTGGATTTCGGATCACTCAGTGACAGGCTGCTCTCCACCCCTGGGAAACGAGTAACTTCACACGTGAGTGGCGGAAAGCAGCTCCTACCCCCCGTGCCCGGGTGTTCAATGACCTCACCTGAGCGGAGACGGGGCATTTCACACACCCCTGCACACTTTGTCACCAGTGCCATCTGCTGCTCAGGCTGGCATCTGACCGTCCCCAACTGCTCAGGAGCAGCAGGAATAACAATTGCCATTCATAGATCACCAGGGCCATCATTACTGGTGACCTGATCCACAATTTGGGATTAATAAAAGCAAGGCAGAGTGAAATCAGCTACCTGCTCCCTACACCACGTGGACCACTAACAGTACAAATGTAGCATGGGCAGTCAATAAAAGATGAACTGAACTCCCATCCTGACACCATGAACAACACAAATTCAAGAAAAGTTTCTTGAGCATCTCCTTAATATCAACCAATCATTCCTGTTTAGTTTAACAGATATATGGGAAAGGCTCCTACACAGCACTGCGAGGCAATAGGAATCTGCTGGTATTTCTGAATTAAACATATAAAAAGAGAAAAAGATGAGTATTCCTTTCTACCTTCATTTCATTGTTTCCTAGTGGGAGACTGGGAAGGCAGCTGGAGCAAACCCCACCCATACTCTGGACATGGCATTATAAAAATTATGATGCCTCTATTGCAAATAATGAATAAAAGCTGGGCTTTGCTTTGGCTTTGGATTAATGCAGCACAACCAATTTCAGTGGAGTTACCCCTGTGTTAAGTCAGAAGCATGAACCAAATACAACAAAATAAACCTCTCCCTGGTACCTGGAGTGACTCAGCTTATGTGGGTACTGCATGTACATTTGATTGAATTATACACACAGCCATAATTTTAAGAGGTTGATACAGTAGGCACCCAACACAGGGGAGAAAACCTCAGCTAAATTAAATTAATTATAGGTGTATATACTTAATATAGTTAATTGAGCTCTGGAGGTTACTCAGAGTGCATGTTTGGTAGCATCAGGTTACACCTTGTCTCTTTCAAAGGTTTCTCCCCTTGGAGCTTGTGTAGCTCAGCAGGTTCCAGACTTTGCCATGGAGCACAAGCCCCATCGTTGACTGCCCTGGGAGGGTCTCGGGCTGCAGGTCAGCACTCTCAGGAAGGAGCTGCTGGTTCAGGTGGTCACACCTGGAAAGGAGCACAGAGCCCATGTGGCAGCAGCACTGAGAGCAGGCTGAGAGCCAGCTGCACACCTTCCCTGCAGGGACACAGCCTGCATACAGCCTTCCTCCACCCGCTGCAGTGTGACCCCAGCCCACCCCGCCAGGTGACAGACACTGTGGCCTCTGTCCCTCCAAGAGAAGAGGGATTTGTCACGCTGGAGTCAGCGTGTGAGGAGCTGGGTACCCTGCACCTCTGGCTTCTCCCACAGCAGGAGCACAGCTCCTGCCTCCACCCTTGTATGCTTCCTCTCCTGTCTGTAACAGAGCAGGTGTGACAATAAAGGCCCGGCTTCATCATTCATCTCAGACATCAAATTACTCCCACCTATGGGGACTGCATTTGCAACTCCCTCACGTATGCTGTGACTCAGGAGTGGGACTTTTATCTCGGGAAGCAGAATGCAGATCTGAACGGCACTGCTGTCTCCTGGAGGAGATAATGTGTCTCTGCTCAGAGCCCTCGTTCTGGGCTTGCCTTCTATCACACAGCTCCATTTGGCAGGGGCTGCCTGGCGTGTGTGATAGCAGGCACTAAATTACTTCAGAAAAAGAGAGACTTATTCTTTCTATAAAAACAAATGACTAATTAAAAGTGGTTTTAATTTTGTAGTTCATATTTTCTTGGGATTGTCCCAGACTCTGGAGTCCACGCTGCACACCCTGTCCTTCTGGAGGAATTTGGCAAAGGAAAGCACCATGAGATTTGTTCCCCTTCCTCTCCCTTACTCTTAAAATCCCTCCCCCCGCTTCTCCCTTCCTGCAACTGGTAAATTGTGAAGAACAGGAATGTTCCTGGGAAGAAACCCAGGCAGAATTGCATTCAGAACAAGTCAAAGATTTCTTGCATAGCTGAAGCATGTGTTTGCAATCCCCAATTGCCGGAGCACGTAAGCCCTGCCAGCGAGTGCTGTTCCCTTCAGATGTTCTCAGAGAGCTCTAGGCAGTGTCCAGGGCAGCCTGTGGACAATCTGAGCTGAGGAATTGCTCCATGGCCCATCTGTTCATGGTGCCAGGCCAAAAAGGTTCTCAGTGAAAGGATGGCAAAGAGCCAGCCCTACCATTCCAAGGAGCTGCGTTAGGGATGATCAGAAACGCTGGTCTGGGACCTCCCCAAGCCACAAACTGGTTCCATGAGAGAGCTTGGCTGCTACTACCAACCTGTCAGCCCAGGTTCAGGCAGCTTTTGAGACTGATGTTCTCCAGAATACTTAGCATGTGCTGCCCCAATAAAGGACAAAACCACAAGATCCCTAATTGTAACTGCTGGGAAGCAGTAGAGAGCCAGCAACTACAGTCTGTTCTCCCTTCAGCTTGAGAGGTGCCACTGATCCAGAGAGAAAATTACTCTTCCAAGGAGTGCTGTTCAGTGGTTCGAAACTGGAACCTGACAGGGCCAGGAAGGATGGGAGTTGGGGGCCGGGACACCGGTTGGAAAAGCAGCTTCATCGTATTTGTGAGGAAGCTTTTGTCCTTGGCCCTACATGGAGCACGGGATATTACAGGAGCACAGAGTGAGCCCTTGCTCAAGCTGGTGCTGATACTGGGGAAAGGCAGGTTGATGAAAGCATCACTTGTCTTTCCAACGACCTTATCATGTGAGCTGAGCCTGCCAAGAGCTGTCTCTCGCTCTGTGCTCCTCGTGGCCTGAGCCAAGACTCCTGAATGCTCGGTGGCCTATCCGATATCGCTCGGCATCGCTGGCAGGCTCCCAGGGCTCACGCACTGCCTGGCTGGGACCAGGACACCTCTGTGCTTTGCTGCCTCCAGCTCGTCTCACTTCCAAACAGGTCCAATCTGATTTTGCAATTTTTTGAGTATAAGGAAGACCCCGAGCTCGAGGGAGGAACAGAAGGAACAGAAGAGTCTTCCAAAGCAAGATCCTTGACCTCCGTAGCTGCGTGGCTGTGCTGGCTCCTCTTCATGCTTCCCAACAGGGTTCCCAGGTCTTTACTGTTGTGTGGCAACAATAATGAGCAAGTAACACGTGGGGGCAGTAGAAGGCTTTGCTTCCTTGTCCGGGAGTCCGTGGTTGGAGCATCCTTGCAAGGGTCCTGAAGAACCGAGGTGCTCCCAGGTTAGAGGGTCGCTGTGGTGGGCACAAGTTGCAGCTGCTCAGACTCTGGGAGAAGGATGTTGTAGGACAGAGGGCCTTTGTGGCCTTCTGGGACAGGATGTCAGCACTGAATCCTGGGATTTTGTCACTGCATCTGGTCCTGCCCCAGTTCCTGCAGGCCCAGCCCAAGCGCTTCCATGCTCATGTTCAAAGCACTTTCAACCAGAAGACAGTGAGAGTGTTGTCCACAATGGAAAACTGGCTGGAGTGAAAATCCCAGAGTCAGTTCCCACTGCATCCCACAGGACAAGCCTTGCCGAGCTTGCTGCACCACAGGCAGGATGGAGCCCAGCACGTCCCTTTCAGTGAGGCGAAGTGAAAAAAAGAAGCCCTTACCTCATCACTGTGAAGAAAGATGAAGGCTTCAACTGCTACCATTTTTTCTCTTGCAAACTTGGAATTTTCAGGCATCAGGAAAAAGCCTTGATCTTGGCTGTGAAGGTCTTCAAAGCCAAATTTTCAGAGTAGGAATATTTCAGACAGGGAAGTGGCTACAATTTCAGCAGTATGGCTCTAAGATTTTCTGGCAGGGCTACCTCCACAATAGGTGTCATTTTTCCTGCTGAGTGAGCAGAACTTCAGGAATTGCTCGTCCACTTGATATTTGCCCGATTGCTCACATCAGTCTCCCCAGTAACGTGGCACAAGTCACACAGTCTCACCAGTAATGCGGCACAAGCTGATAGAAATAGCAAGAAATAAAAATCCAGCAAAAGCCAGCCTTGTCACCAGAAATTATGATGGATTAATTATAATAAGGGGTGGGAAACAAAACAGCCCTGTGCTCCACGAGTAATTAAAAAAGAGTAAAATCAGATAAATTCCCAGATAGGAAAAGCATTTTCTGTAACTGAGGCTGCTACTTTAATTGGAAAATGCTGTTAACACAACTCTGACCGAGGCGAGGGCAAGAGCACAGCAGGGCTGGTGCAGATCTGCGAGTAAACAGCTGAATTGCTTCTCTCAGCCTCAATCTGCAAATTTCTGAAGCCAAAGAACAGCTTTAAATGTAAAACTTCTGTTAGAGCTCATGCTTCAATTGGGCTATGAGCCAGGACATGCAAAGACTTAGGGCATTAAAAGTCTCATGGAGATGAAAAGACAGTGGGGAGTCATTTGAGTTGGCTTGTAATGCACTAAGCTATAGCAGGATCTGCCTTCATTCCCTTTAAACCAACTTGTGGGGAGGCAAATTGAGAAAACTGATATTTTATCACTTGTAATTGTTACAGCAAAAGCTAAGGCTAAGCATGGCCCTGATGGAATTCCTGTGTCCTGCACACAGCCCTGCAGAGGGGTCCCAGCCCCGAGGTGGCTCGGCCTTTCCAGTACCTGGGATGTGAAGTAGCCCCTGAAAATGCCCCAAACCACAAAGTGACCACCTCTAGGGATGTATGAGCTCCTCTGTTGGCTGTTGTTTTCTCTTCACTTCACGACACCATCTCAGACAACCTTTAACCACAGAGTAGCAGAACAGGTTTGCACTTACCCTCGTCCTTCCAGGGAGCTCAAAGCGCTTTAAAAATCCCCAGCCAAGCAGGGCTATCGTGGTTCCTGTGCTATTGCACAGTGGTTCCCTGGGTTACAGGGCAGTGAACTGCTGCAGCCAAGGCTGCACGACATGCTGGAATGCCAGCACAGCCCAGATCCTGGGAAGCTGGGATGAGCATCCATCAAGAAATGAAGGACGTGTCTGGCTGTCAATAAACACTGAAAAAAGCTGTGAATAGCAGCAAAGTGACACAAACACAGTGTGATCACCAGGTACCACCAAAGCACAACTGGCCAAATCCAGCTGTTGTAAGGAAAAGGAAGAGGAGCAGGGCCATGTCTTTCCCTGGTTAATGTTGCACCTCCCTGCATGGACTGGCTTCAGATGGACAGGCTGAGCATCACTACCAGGGGTCTGGGAAATCCTTTGCTGGGAACTCTTCACTGCCAGAAGCTGCTTTACAATATTCCCAGCTGTTCCCCTGAATATCAGCTTGGACAAAACTAAAGACAAATTAATTCCCTTGGGTTTCCCAAGGACCCTGGGAAGTCACTAATCGGGCTCCTGCTGAACCAAAGGCAAGGAAGAACATTGTTAGCAACAAACACAGAAAATCTTCTCTAATTGGAGCCACAGAATGGGTATGTGCTTCTGGGGAAACCTTTGTGTCCCTGGGGACCCCATTCACCACAAGGAGAGGAGCCCCAGTAGGCAGTGGGTGCTTTTATCATAGTGCCAGGGACCTCCTCAGATGACAGAAGGAAAAAAAAGACACACCAAAACCTTCATAGGCATTAAAACCTCACACTCGGTCTTTGTCCTGGCACAGGGTTCTGGTCTGAAGGGGGAGGAAAGTGTTTCCATTTGTTTTGAAGCTGGTGTTAGGAAACTCTCCTAAAAGCCAAGGGCCAAATGCTGCTCTTCCTCTTCAGGAAACAGTCCCAGGGCATGGTCAAAGACACCAACCACACAGGGAAGACTTTGTAGGTCCAAGGCCTGGATGCCAGAAGGGAGTTTCACCATGGTCTCCTCCATAAGAAGCTGGCTCCAGAGCCACGCCCACAAGAACACCCTCAATGTGGTATGTGGGTGCATGGGTGCAGGTTGGCCACGATGCTTGGCCTTTAAATCTGCCAGGATCCTGGGAAAGCCATTCCAGGACCCTGTGCTTGGAGTGCTAAAATCAGAGCCTCTATGTGAGACCAAAAAAAAGGGGGAAGAGGAACCATTAGAAGAATCAAAGGGACACATGAGCAGATGAAAAGTCCAAAGTGTCACCTTTCTGTTCCCAGGTGGGACTCCACCAGCAGCAGAGGGAATACCACAGAGAATCAGTGGGAAGTGGATCAAATAACCCTCACCTCGCCCCATTCCTTAAAATGCAAAACACACAAGTGCTGAGCTCTTGCTCACAGCAAAGCACCATCCTCCCCTCTCATTGTTACGTGTAACCCAGAGCCTGTGGAAGCAGCTACAGTGAATTAACATGAGAGAAAGGAGCTGGATTTCTAAGGAAGAAAAAAACCTCACAGGCATGTTGTTAAATAAGAATGAGCACTAATTCTGTTTATTCTGATTCATTTTGTTTGATTGTGCTTGCCCTAGGAAATGTGAGAGCTGGTGGGGATCGTATCAGCAAAGAAAATAGGAGAGCGACAAGTTGATGGTTTAGAGTTCATGCAAACATCGTGCCAGCCACTAAACCAGAAGAAAAGAGTTGGCTGAGAGGCAGCCACTTATCTACTGATAAGATTCTCTTGGGGAAGAATCTCAGAATGATGTGGAAGAGAGATGGGAAATTGTGCTGCAAAGCTAAGCCAAGCAGGCAGCAGAGAATATGGCATTGTTTGGGTTTTTCTTTGTTTTCCTCCCCATTCTTCCCCATTTATTATTAGAACAAAGAGTATTTTTGCCTGTAACAATCTTTGTGCCTAAAGAGGTAACACCGGGGTGTGCTCCTGCACTGGAGCTGAACTTCTGGGTAGCTTTGCTTCAACTTGCTGGAGAAAATTATAATAAAACTCTTGGCCATGGATCTCTATATGATCATTACCTCAGCTTTAAGCACCTACATTTACAGCTCCTTGTTTGTGGAGATAAAATATATCGCCATGGTTTCAACTTACCAGAAAGGCTCTCCCACCAGCTGCTCTCTGTGGAAGTGTCAGAGGAAGGAGATCAGGTCCCAGGTGGCCAGAGAACACAAGCTGGGGCTGGCCAGGAGCAGAAGCTGTCAAACACGAGGCACCTGGAGAGGTGAGGAAATTCAGGACAACTTCTTGGTCCTGAAGAAACCTTCCTGCCTTTTTTTACAGATGTGATGCGCTTACAGATGTTCCCTGAAAGGGGCAGCAGAGACCAATCCCACACGATGAACAGAATGAGCCGTCTTGATCAGGGAGAAATAGAAATAAAGAGCAAGAATTATTTGCAATGTTTCTTTTCCTTGGCATACAGAGGCTCCACCATGTGTCCACTCAAATAAAAACAGCTTGGACCTATACAGGCCGAACTGGGGCTGCTTGGTACAATCTTGATCAACTCTGTGATCACTTCCTTCAGCTGCTTTTGAGAGGAGAGCACCAACCCTGCCCAGACATGGTTGGGTGTGCAAACATTGTGGAGCTCTATATAATGCACCGATTAACATCTGTGTCACTACAGCAGCACAGCAGCCTTTGGGCTGGCAGGGGGAACAGTGTAATTTGGGAAAGGTTTACTGACAGGCTCATGGGTACCTGCACCACAGCTCATCACTAACACAGTTTGGCTGCCACTTAACCTTGAAAGAGGGAGATGAGGAAAAAGGCTGCTTAGACTATCAAGGTTCCCAACAGTCCGTGTTGGTGTGAAGGTGTGAAGCAGGGAAGCCCATCTTGGACCATCTTTACAATCTCTCCAGCCTCTCTTGAACCACTCGGAGTTAATTCCACAGCTGATCCAAGTCGCTGCCTGGAGAAAAAGGCACAGTTATTTACCTGCAGCAAACCCCCTATGTGTTACTTCATCTAAGTCTCTTATCCCAGCCTGTCCTGTTGCTTTAATTGCCTTATGCCCCTCTCTAGCACTGTCCACAATCCCCAATGGAGAGGATGGTTTTGCTGGTGAGGATGTGCAAGAGCTCCAAATCATGGGACAAGACAACAGGCACAAGCCATGCACCAGTCTCTTCATCAAGGATTTGGAAGAGGCCTAAGATTTGAAAGCACCAAAGCAAGCAGTGGCCAGTGTGAAGTGAGAACCCAGCAGAGGAGCTGAGGCAGCAAGAGCTTCATCAGGAAACCAAGAACCCTCTCTGGTCCCTGGTCCTGCTCTCGGGATCGCACAGCACACCAGCAAATCTGGCTGCAGACTGAAATCTTGGCTTCCCCTGAAGCCAATGGCAAACATCCCACTGGCTTCAATGGGAGCAGGACTTCATGCCAGATCTCGTGCTTCCCATTCCTTTGCCGTAGCCATGAGAGCAAGCTTCCCTTCCAAGGCTGTGTCTGCAGCTAGAGCCTCCAGGAGCAGGAGAATGGCTCTCCTTGCAGCCTGAGAAGTAGCAATGTGAAATGAAAGACTTATTTTTAACAGAAATGGTGACTGTCCTTGAGAAAAACTTGCTTAGAGTTATGGGGCTCTCTGGAGCCATTTCTTTCTCTCTTAAGAATTCCCCTCAGGCTTTAGGTTCCCGCAGGGTGCCCAGCGGCTCAAGCACAGCTTTTGGCTGTGATGAAATCACAACTGGGGGAAGTGGTTTGAGCTGGCTTATGCACCTATCAACACTCATTTCTCCCAGTCTTAACATCCCTCATTCCCCACCCGCTCACCCAGCAGCACCTGGACACAGTGGGACTTACTGCAACACAGCCAACAGGCAGGAGAAAACTAAAGTTTGCCCATTTCTGTTTTTATCACAACAGAGTTGATGAAGGAAGGTGAAGAAAGGGATGCTGGAAGAGCTGTGCACTGACCACACAGGGCTCTACGTTTGCTCTGGCACGAGCATCCCTCTGCTGAGATGAGCATCTAGAGACCCCCGAGCTGTTTGTGAGGTGGCAAGGTCACGTCTCTCATTTCCTGCAAATCTTTGCTTTCCTTGGCAGAAATGAAGGAATTTTTTTGGGAAATCTTGGTGGGTGTTTTGTGATCAGTCAAGCACAGCAGATTACTCGAGGGTGTATACAGGACCTCCTGTCTCCTTGACGTAGGAAAACTATTCTGCTTGCTCCAGAAATTCAGGAGTCACCAGCATGGTGCTGACCACCTGTATTATTCCTTAGGTCACGTGGCAAGTCTACTGGACAGATTGATGTCTATACAGCTGACTGTTTGCATATCAATTCTAGAGGCAAAGGAAATTCTTCAAATCCCAGAGCACAAATGTGCACTGCTACAGAAAAGCAGGTGGAGATGTGCCAAGTTACAGCTCCTTAGCTGCTGCCCCTGTAAAGAATGCCCTGCGAGGAAAATTGGAAAATATTTCACGAAAGAGCAAAGATAACACAAGACAATCTGGCAAAGGGTAGAATTTAATATTAATGGCTTTCCTTTAGTCACTGTATTTCCTGTTCCTAACTTAACCCTCTAAAATCGGCAACAGTCAGAGAAGGGCCATAAACTTTTGCACATCTAAGAGGTCTTTTACTGAAAGATCTCAGAGAAGTTTGCAAATGTCAGGGACTGCTGAGGGATGGCTTTTCCCTGAGGAGACTGTCCATGTAGCCAACGGGCAGATGCTCCTTTGGCTGCCGAGGCCAAACACTGAAATTTGGCTACTCTGAAAGAGTATCTTCCTTCTTTGCCTCCCAGGTTCCTGTCATCACAGGAACCCAAAAATGAGAGGAGCTGGGCTCCCCTTGAGCTCAGTGAAAAAAAAACCTTCCTCACGGACAGATGGATAACAGACATACAGCAGGGATGTACTGGTGTCATTTCAGCCCAGCAGCCACTTTAGGTTCTTGTCCCTGGAGATCTCAGGGTTACATGGAGACAGCTCATGGCTGTGCCTGGCTCAGCTGCTGGTGTATCTGAACATCACCACTAAAGCACACTGAAACTTGCCTTGAAAGGGAGCTGGACCAGCCCCATCTCCCCGCCCTTCCCTGCCAACTGGTGCTTGCCTGGAGGAGTCCAAAATTAGTCCAAGCAGATAAGAGATGAACAACGTGGCTCCTCTGAGTCCCGCGGTCCTTTGCTCAGAGGGAATCCTTCTATGCCCACCCACATCTCCCTCTAACCTGGCAAAGTACCTGAATTACTGGGCTGGCTTGCCAAGAGAGATTTAGGCTGGAAACCTCTCTAGAAAGATGTCTCTCATTAGGAGCAGGGAGCTGGCTGGGGCACAGAGCTGGGAGAGGAGTGTTACTTATTCCTGCCTCACACCGGACCCTTCGGACACTCTCCTCTCCTGCAAGAGGCACTGTTCTGTGACTGCTGGCAGAAATTAATGAGCAGAGCTGGTTGAAAAACTTTCCATCAAAACAGTGTTTCTGCTTTGCCAGAAGATAGTTGAAAAATTAAGTGGAAAAATTAGAGAAGAGAGCATGGGTTTTGGCTGACATTGTTGGTCCAAAAATCCCAAACTTGGGATTTTTTAGCCAAAAATGGAAGCATTTGGGGAAGGCAGGGGAGGAAAGGGAGGTGCCTGGCAAGACTTAGCGATACCCTGAAAAACATCTACAAAAATTGTGACAAATATGAGGGTGTTTTTGTCAATTTTATGGGGTTTTTTTTTCCACAGTGAAGGATACTTCTGCTTTTAGAACCATTCTACAAGGAGGCTGAAAACAAGTAAATAAGCTTTTTGTTTCTTACACATATGGCTACAGATGCCCCATAGCTTGTGGCATAAGCACCGGCAGCAAGTCTCTGGAGAGACACAGCGGAAAGACCAGATCTTTCCTTGGAGCTGCCCAAGAGCCTGTTACCCCCAAACTGTAACTCTCAGAAAGGGACACACACAGAGCTGGTGCTGCTGTGAGTTTGTACAGCTGATGGGAAGCCTCGATAACCTCTCAGCTGCCTTGCACACAAATAAACGGAGCCATGGGGACAGCCAGGGAACGGGGCTTGTGATGGAAGGTACTGTGCACACAGCTGCTGCAAAACCACCCGTGCTGAACGCTCAGGCAGCCACAGGCAGAGTTGTTGTTGCAGGGAGAACGGCACATGAATACCTGGGAACCCACAGAAAGTTGTTTTCCATCTTGCTTACACAATAATGTGGTTTTTCTTTCTCCCCTTTAAAATTGTTTCTTCAGCAAAACATGGTTAGAGGAAAAAAATAAAAAGAGAGATGGAATCTTCCTTACCCTCTGGGAAATGTGGCTGACAGCATTTCTTGGGCTCAGTGTCACTGTCCCTTCCTCAGAGCATAGCTGGCCAGTGATGTGAAGTGACGGGGGAAAGAAGCCCACGAGCGAGAGCAGTTGGCAGCTCCAGGGTGATGATGCCTGAGGAGAGCAGAATTCCAGTCTTCCAGCAGGGCCCTCCTTCCTCGACACAAACCTGGGCATGGAACAGAGCTGACAGTGCTGAAGCCAACGCAGCACAGGTGGCACCAGCTCTGTGAGAAAACCAAATGTTGTTATTGAGCAGTGGGGAGCAGGGGAGGTTCAATTTATAGTGATTTTCTAAAGAATCAGACCATGATTCTGGACAGGATTTATATTTTAAACAACACCTAATTTTTAAATTCAATCTAGATGTGGATTTCATACCTTTTCCTTAATGAGAGCAGCGGTGGAGGAAGCAGGCTCGGGAGTTCTGCTGTGTCCTGGCAGGGAACTGCTGCAGGTCCCCTTGCTGACAGCCTGAGCTTGACTCTCATCCCACCACAGCCTGGGGTTACAGTCCCAGCCACTTCCACCACGAGCAGCTCTGGCTCAGAGCCCCCAAAACGATAAAAGACTTCTTGTGTGATCATCTCAGGAGGGAAGTTTGGTGCCAAACAAAGCTGCAGTCTGGTTGGGTCCTTTTGTCATCAGAGACAAAATCAAGGGGAAAAGTACGGAGCTGGGGAAATAAATGGAAGCTGAAAAACGTTCAAATAATGTCTTCTCCAAGAAAATTTAAAAAGTCCAACCCAAGAACGGCTCGTCTGGTTTTGCTGGACAGGCTGCACTGATCTCGGTGCAACATGAAAGACTCTGTTAGAGGATTCCCCTTTTTCATCAGTGCCTCAGCAGTCCGAGTGCTTTCACTCCCTGTCTCCAGGAAGGCTCCAGTGACGGTGTGGTGTGCAGGGACCTTACAGAAAGCTGTCAGTGATCCTTCAGCAGGTGATGGCTTGTGGGGTGGTGGAGCCAGCCCTGCAGACTGGGGAGCTACCAGTGCTCTCCTGGTGAAAAAGGAGCGTTTCCTTTTGTTTCAGGCCACATGGAGAGCAGCATCCCATCCCATCCTGTTCTTCCTGACACCATCGGAAGCGTGAGTGCGTGGAATAGGAGCACATCTGGCACGGATCTTCTCTGCCTGGAACTCCACAGCACACGGGTGTCTGCACTGACACTCTTCAGCAAGAAGAAAACATTCCTTTCCCCATGGAAATGCTCCATGTGGTGTTGGGGAAAGCACAAAGGAACATTTGGTTTTCACTCTACCAAAGAGCAGAGTCCTCCAGCAGTGGTACTCAGTGAGCATGGGGCTGATGCGGGGATAAAGTGTTCCACATCTTGGAAGAAAATTTCCTTCCAGAGCAAGCAGGGTGCTGCCAGCTTGCTGCAAGAGACAGCTGAGGCTGCCATGGACACCAAGAGAGTGAAGGGAGCAGGTAGAGTTGGTGGAGGCAGAAGTGACCTCCGAGGAGGGGAGGAGGGATTCTACTTTCCTCCTGATCCTTCTGTGCCAGAGCACCAGAGCCGTCTGACCACCTGCCTTTAGTGACCTTGGCTGAGGTGTCTCACATAAAAAACCCAGCTGAGCTCACAGGGAAGGGCAATGGCTTGGGCAGAACTGGGGATTAGGAATAAGAGAAAACCAGCAAACGGCTACATGCAAAATAGGCAAACTAAGTATATAATCCTACTGGATTTATGGGAGAGATATTGGCACATACCAGGAGCATTTCAAGCCAAATGTATGACAGCATTCCTTACACCCCTCCCACCCACTGCCATATCCCAGCTTAATGCAAAGCCCTTTGGCTTCCCCAGGCTTAGAGCTACATTTTATTGTTCAAACAGGTCAACAATTGCAATCAGATGTTGACTCCAGGCAAGGCACAAACACGATGATGTGTTAATGTACAGCACCACTTGGATGGAGTTTCTGCAGTTTTGCTGCTGTGAATGGTCCTGTGCAGGGTGGCAGCTGGGCTGGTATCTCCCAAGGCTGCCTCTGAAAACCACGAAGCCCATCAATGTTGTGCCATGAATCCGGTGTGAGATCAGTAAATGAGCTCTGTTACTGAAGTATAAACTGCATTTCTGGAAATCATTTTGGGAGGAGGGCTCTCACACCAACTCTACTTTGGTTTGTTACAAAATCACAGAATCGTTTGGGTTGGAAAAGACCTTTAAGATCATCAAGTCCAACCCAGCACTGCCAAGTCCACCACTCCACCATATTCCTGAGTTTTTAAGGCTGCTTCAGAGAGATCTCCAAGAAGCGTCCTTTTAACAAGAATTGAGCTGGAGTGGGATACAGACGATGGCATCTTTGTAAGGCAGGATGGGAGACGATCCTACAGGTGTATCTGTGGGCAGCTGACTGCAAAAAAAAACCTTCACCATGCTGGGGGCGGGGGGCTAAACAGTACAAAGATTCTGGCTAGTGCCTACAACAAAGACATCCAAACCACTTGGCACTGAAGTAATTCTGTTTATTTCACACCAGGGGAGAGTGCAGCTAGGTTATGCAGGTACCTTCCCAATGGATGGGATCATTTTGCTCCAACATAAATTTCCACATGCTCAGCACTGTTCATTGTCAGGGGGTGCCTGTGGGGCTGCTGCCACTGAACACACATCGAGCTGCTGCTCCCTCCCAGCTCCGGCACAGCAAGAACAACCTTCCCCAAAAGCACTCTCAGAATGTCCCTCTCCCCAGGGAGAAGCTTCCCCCTCCTCACAGCCTGCCCAGGCACACACAGAGATATCCCAAAGAGAGCCTGGTGCACTTTTCCCGGACAGGAATTTTCTACTGTTGTGTCACTGACCACAGACCTGGCAAGGCATTATTCAGGTGTTAACATCCCTCTGCTTTATTTTGCAACCTGACCAGGACAAGACCCATCATTTCTTGGTTTGTTAGCGCACTGAGAATGCTGAGGTGCCAGAATTTTACTGCCAAATGACCTTTTACACCAACCACAGCAATTAAACAGTTGGCTTGTATTTAACCAAATCCCAGTCTCAGTCCAGTATTACACAGATGCATAATGTACCACTTACAGCTTCACTCCTTTCTCTTAATTTTCATGCTGTTGAGTTTGCTTTGTATCTTTGTTTCAAGTTCAGAAACCTTATTAAAGTTGTTATGGAAAAAATAAATTTATTATTCAACATATTCAATTTGTTCAAAATGGAATGATCCTCTTTTTCTTTTTTTTTGGCTTTCATTTACAACTGGTTCCATTCAGTTTGACTGTTTTTATCTTCTTCTATTTATAACCAGCACCAAGAAGAAAATTACCATGGATACAGTACATATGCAAATTAGCTAATGGAAAAATATATACATTTCACTCTGTAATGAGAAAACTTAAATGATATTATTGCCATGGAGAATATATCCCTGTATTATAATAAAATATCAAGCAATAATCGACTGCTAAGACTCTTTTCCACCGACAAAAAATAGCACCATACATGAGATAGTGAGAATCTACACTCAATAACACAATTGTGCAACTAGAAATGTACAGTACTTTAGTACAGAGTATTGTTTACAATATGGAAATACCACCACTGTAATCAAAAGAGCATCAATCTCTTATGAACAACTAAGAAAAGTATTGTCATAGATACACTGAAACAAACAGCTTTTCTTTTCACCAGAATGGGGTAACTGAGGGCAGAGCATATCTGTGACTTCATTGTAAAGCTCCTATAAAGTGATAAAAACCAGAACTGCAGGAATATTGAAGAGAAATAAATTTTTTTGTTATTATTATTTTTCTGGCTATTGTAAGATGGGAAGGTTGTCACCATGAAGTAAGAGAACTGAATAAAATGGAGCTGTGTTGTGCCATCAGTTTTGAATTAATGTTGGGGGGTTGGATTATAAAAAAATAAAAGGTTGATGCATAGTAATCTGTGAGCTGTGAGAGCAAGAGAGGTGTTTTTTTCTCAGTGCTCAGGCAGTTGAAAAAAATCCTTGTAAATTCCTGTTTCCATAGGTAGGACCCAGAACTTGGACCCAGGTGTCCTTTGGGTGCAGAACCCAGCAGATGGGGTCAGGCCACAGGTCTAACCAGCCTAGCACCCTGTTCTGGACAGTGGCCAGTAGGGAATTATTACTAAAAAACACAAAACCTAAAATCCTTCCTCTCCTATGTCCTACCTTTTGCCTAGAGAGGGTCACAGGTCAGCACCAGAAGGAAAATGTTCCCTGCTGTGGAGAAGCGCCTTTGATTCCCAGCAATGATAATTCACACAATTCTGCCAAGGTAACAAAGAAAACGTTGCCCATGAGAAGCAAAACAGCAAATTCCAAACCGAATGTGGGGGACCCGGGGGTGGCTGTGGGGGCAAGGAGGCAGCGAGGACAGTCCCAGTGTCACAGGCAAAGTCACAGTCCCAGTCGCAGGCAAAGGGGAAAACACCACTATGAATTAATTACCAATAGAAACCAGGTCCTCTGGGCTCTGTCAGATCTCTTGGAACTTTCTCATTAGCAGTTCTTCTACCTGTTAATTTGCCTAATCGAGTATCACCTGGTATTGCCTAAATCTTCCCTGTCACCCTTGCCAGCAATCTTCCACTGATTACTTGCTAAGCACTTACACAACCTCGGCGCTGGGCGACAGGGTGGGGATAACAGAAAAAGGAGGTCTGATCCTGATTATAAATTGCCAAAAAAAAAAAATCCAGTATAACAAAAACCAAGCTGGAATCATTTCCCTGATAGAGAAAATCATCTGAGGCATTGGAAAGCAGATCTGTTTGAGACAGGCACTTGAGAAAAAATGTTGTGCAAATGTGCCCTTGTGCATCAGGCCAGCCCTAGTGCACACACACTCATTTGCACTAACAAGCACAGATGTAAATGTGAAGCCCACACAGGATTAGTCTGTTGATGAACATTATCTCCCTGTGCTTGAAAAATCTAGCCCTTAATAAAATGTTAATAAGGTTATTCCAGTGAGGTACTGGATATGGAAAGAATTGTAATAAGCAAAAATTGCTTTAAAGACATGTTAGGTACTAAGAGTCTTTATCCTTCCTTGCATTGACAAAAAGAGACAACAGCAACAAAGACAACCTGGGGCCAGGTGTGAGCTGCAATCCAGCCTGGCCCAGGGGCTGGGGGAGTAGCTGGGCTTGGTTCTGTGCTCAGCTCCAAGGAGTCAGTCACACACAGTTCTAGAGCGAGTACAAAGCTGCAATTATCCAAAGGGCTCTGTTCTGTCACGAGGAGTGGGCTGAAACTCAACCGTGGCCTTGGGCCCTGGCAAGGGAAATGATACTTGTTGGAGCAAGATGTGACAGGGAGACACTGATGTGTGTGACAACGGAGGGGACAGGCCCTGCCCTGGGCAGAGCTCCTGTTTCAAGTCTCGCATCACAGAGAGGAGTCTGCTTTAAAGTGCACAGACATGGCAGAGGGTATTGTGTGTGCAGCACCCGTAAGTGCTCTGACAGCAGCAAACCTGATAGCACCAAACCTGATAGCACCACAAAAGTGAGACAGGGAGCATTCAAATACAGCGAGTGAATTCCCAACCCTTCCTGAAAGCAAGGCAAGTCTGAGCCCTCTGGCTTCCACAAGCTTCAGGTTACACTTTGAATGTCTTGTATCCCTGACTACTTCTGGCTACTCCAAAGGCTACATAACCTCAGCTGTACAAAAGAGTCCAGAGATAGGAAACACCTGTTCTGCTCCCCACTACATCCTTTTCATAAAGATTGTTCCAAATTCAGTTTCTGTTCCAACCCTATCCAGTTTCACAGTCCTCTTATAAGAACCAACACTCTCATTATCTGATTGACTTCTAAAAATTGGAGAGAGCTTAGGCCAAGCAATCCCTCAGTGAGCTCTACTGGATGAAATGATTTCTGGCTTCTCCCATCTCATGTAAATGGTTCTTGTTTAAAAGTAACTATCTACGGCTGTTAATAAGCTTCCATTTCATTAAGCTCAGAGAAAAATTAGGTTTCATAAAAGAAACTCTGTTATTCTAGGGAAAAGACAGAGAGGATTGTTTTTTAAAATTAGAAGGAAAATCACTCCCTATTAGTGGCTCTAAAAATATGACTCGGAATGTTGGATATAATTATACTGAGTTTTCTGTAGGAAATTCAGAGATGTCCATCCTCTGCTATCAGTTTTCACAAGCTTTTACAGAAAATCCTCTCTTCAAACTAAGCCTTTCATTTATTCGTGTCTCTCCAAGCCCACTCTGCAGTGGGATAACTGCTGGGAATTGAAAACAACAGATAAAAGCCAAGATTAAAAGATTAAGTAATGTCTCTACCTTTGCTGAATTATTTTGCCAGAGGCCTTCCTCCATGGAGGTACCCATATCCTTATCCAATGTAACCACTTTGCAACTCTTGTCCTTGTCTTTAATGGTAGCAAGCCATCCAGTGGCTGGTGATTTAATATATTAAAGTAAAAAGCATTAATGAAAAATGTGAGGATGTCAGAATACTCAGAAATGATTGGCTCCTTGAGATGACCCTTTCTGTGTGGTTTTTTTAAGGTGGATGAGTGGATGACTTTGGTATCCAGTCTGTAGAATTAGTTTCAAGTCTCGTTAGGTATGCTTTGGGATCCACCACACTGTAGCAACGCGTGAAGTTCCAGTACTCAGACCTACTAGTCCGTGATTTCCATACAAACAGCTGGAAGACTCTAAGGAGTGGCACAGGTTCATTAACTCTTCTGCTGCATCTTGTTTGCATAAAAGTCTCTGCAAGTCTGGCAGCAGCGCTGGTACCACCGCATGTCCTGGCACAGGTTCTTCTCGCGGATCACCCTGCAGTACACTGTCCACTGGTCCCCTGTGCACTTGTACGTGAGGGCAGCTTGGGAGGAGACAAGAAAGGAGAAACTACCAGATTAGCCAGGGAACAGCACTGCAGGCGTGACCAAAATCTCTGCACCCGAGGGGAGGGAGGGAGGGCCACCCTCGCTGCCGGCACTGGTATCAGGCTCTTGGAAGTGCTTACTTCCTCCCCTGGACACGAATGGGGACTGCAAACCTCCTCGTGTTGCACCTATTTTGTCTCAGAGGCAAACAGGCCTGGATGAACAAAACATCCAAAGATTCAGCCCAGACTTAAGGCCATGAATTCCACACCGCAGTCAATGGAATGGAGATGAATAAATCACACACCCGGCAAGAACACCTCAGACAGACCTTGTGAACCTGAGATGGGAGAGTTCACCTAATAGAAACTGAGCCACAAATAAGGCCAGGAGTAATATTTTAGAGGTCCAATGTCCTCACAGGTTGTGAAGGAAGACAAGGAAGATGTGACAGAATAAACCCCTCTGAATGTGTCTTCACTGAGAGACATTGGACACAGACATAAAAGTCAGGTGAGGTGACCTCCACACTTAGATACTTCTGCAAATGTTATCCAGGACAAAAAACCATTCTGAAGCAGGGACAAGGCAGCATGGGTTCTGTAGACTACTGGAATTGTTTTTCTGGTGTTTTTTTTTTTTTTGCTGATGCTTCCATTGCAGAAAACAGAAAATTCTGTTTAAAGATAATCCAATTAGAATTGTTTATAAGCAAGAAGAGCAAAACACTCAATGATATGTCTTTCTGCTAATATCAAATATCATTGTTTCTGGCCCTGGTGATTCCAAGCCTGGTTTAGAAACAAAAGCATCCCAAATTACTTGCAGATTACTTTCAGCAGGGACTTGAGCCTCCTCAGTCTTCTAAACACGTCAGCATTTTATTGCTTTGTCCTAAAATGTGAATTAGAATGGATTTTTTGTCTCATCAGTGTATCAAGGGCTTACTTCTCAAATGAAATGTTTTCCTTTCACTATGCTCTTAGTGCTGAAATATCTGGGAAGTACTCTCATATGTTCTTTACACAAGAGGTTAGAAGCACCCCAGCATGAGTGCATTTGCAAGAATGAAAGCCCCCATTTTCTGTTTAAAACAGCTGGTAAACTTTTGGGGAACAAATTTCAGTTCAGAAGCTTCAAGTCCAGTCCTAGTTTAAGTGTTATTTAATACTGGACAGCGCTATTAGAAAATGTTTCTCTACTATTTAGCAGCTCTGTGTTTTCATGTGTGTTAGAGGTTTCTTTGCCTATAGAATCAGCTCAGCTGCAAGGGAGGAGGCTGCTCCTTCTTCTTGTTTACAACCCAGCCTCTTGTACCAGAATGGGACAGGAGGCACCCATGAGGCTGTATCAGTGTAGCTGATGCCTTAATTTAGCTTCATCTTACTGGTGATGATGTGCAAAATGTAAAGAAACCAACTTGGTTCTTGGAGCTGTGGCTGAGCACACAGGAATGAAGTTTGGAAAAATACATTTTTAGTATATTTATATTTTTATCCCCTTATAAACCAAGGAAATACTATGAGGAAAATCATGAGATCCCTACATATTTGTATTAACAGAGGCATTCTTAACTAGTGGCATGTCTCAAATACAGTGTTAAGGTGTTTCAGGACACAGATGGTTATCACCATATTCCCATCTCAGCCAGGGACACAGGGAATGCAGGGAGGGTGAGGAGGAGGACACTGACAGAAAATCATAGGGTTTGCAGGAAGAAGCTGGATGCTCTCTTGGCCCCCTGGGCAAAGCAATCCATTAAACCACCTATCAAGGTCATGTACTTTTCTCGGGGTACGATGAATAAATGATCATACTTCACACTCACTGCAGCACAGGCAGGGTGTGGAGGGGTTTGTGATGGAGAAAGAAGCACCTGCCAGCTCCCTCACCTCTGTGATCGATCAATCAATCAATCAATCAGTCAATCAATCAATCAATCAGTCAATCAATCCAATCAAACACCTACCATTTCTGTGCTCCTGTTGCTCTCTCAGCTTCATCCTCTGCCAAGCGCTCCACTTGGGCACAGCCCGAGGCAGGGGTTAGACAGGACCTACCCACACCACACCTTTAGTCTGGCTGAGCCTCTCCCAGTTTCTGGCCCCGGACAGTCTCTGCAGCCCCACTTTTCTCACACTGGGCACCCCGGGCAGGTGGCACCTTCCCCCCAGGCCGCCCACTCACCGAGCCTGGGCGAGGTGATGGTGTTGACGTTGATCTTGTCGTTGCAGACCTCCTGGTGGCACTGCCTGTAGGCCGCCGGCTTGGCCAGGGCCGGGCACTCGCTGCCGTGGCGCCCGGTCACTTTGTGCATGCACTGCACCACGCGCGACTGCAGCCCCTTGCCGCACGTCGAGGAGCACTGCGGGAGAGAACACACCGAGCACAGAGGTTTCCATGTCACGTGCACAGCAAAAATCGCTGCCAGAGCAGAGCGTGCAGCCACTGCGGTGCTGAAGGCTAAACAGCAGGGTCACCATGGCAGCCAGGGACCCTCCATGTGGCTGCTGTGTTGCCCACGATGGTTTTGCACCTTCAGGGAGTGCTGTAAGCAGAGGAACTCTCCTGGCACAGAGAAGGAACCTGTTGTCTTTCTGCCCTGTGTTCACCTACTCTGACTATCCCCCGTGGATGCCCATGAGGTTCAAGCAGACAAAAATGCAATTCCCCCCACCTTCAGCCATGAAGAGGCAAAGCTGAAAAATGTGTAACGATTAATTATGGACCAGCAGCTTCCACCTCCCTCTCCATGAGGGACTCAGCAGTACTTGGTTTAAAAGCCCTCTCCAAGACTTGAATGGTCTAACAAGGCTTCCTCCACAGACAGGATGACCACAGCCAGGCACTGACATAAGATAAATCCCAGGATTACAGCAGAGGCTGGCAGCTCCTGTGTGCCCAGACCTCTGAGAAGCTCTGTTCTGGACAGGAGAGAACACATCAGGTATTCCAGTATTCACTCCCATCTATCCCTGCTAACTGTCTGGCACTTGCCTGTCCTCCTGGGAGCAATTGCAAATTGTACTCACGAGTTTTGGCTGCTATTAGCCAGGAGGCCCAGCCTGTTCATATGCTCTCTTTGTTGTCATACAGAGTCCCTCCCTCTCCCTCCCTCTTCCTCTGGCCCAGTCACTTGTGATTTACAATGTCCTACTTGCACGCTGTTCAATTTTAATAAAGCAAACACAGTGAGCACAGGGAGGTGCAGCAGCTGGAGTCAATAAAAGAACCTTGTATTTAACATAAAGAAACAATGGGTTGCAAGACTTGGGTAAGATTCCTGTTTCTGATAAAGCCACACACAAGCAAACGATGGGAGAGAGGAGGAGGTGAGGGAAAGCCCAGGAAGTATCAATAGAATGATGTAAAAAAAGGTCATGTTTTCTGTCCTCTGCTGTTTCTGAGCAAAGTCAGGGCACTGGAGCTTTCTCCCTGAAAAACACCATCACCTCAGAGAGGTAATTCTTGAAAGAGAGATGCCAACCATTGGAGAGGCTCAGAAGATGGGCACCACAGAGGTTGGACTGAAGTCCAGGTACAAACCACGTGTGTGTGGTGTGGATGCCTGAGAGACCAGGATCCAAGGGCAGAACACGTGGATGCATACAGGGCTCCACTTCCACATCCACGGGGGTGAGTACAGCAAAGCCATGGTCATTTTGGTCTGGAAGTATCACAAGAAACCCCTGCTGTTTGGGGTTTTTTTTCCTTTACAATCTTCTTATTTCAATTTAGGTTCAACACACCACTTCATGACAGATATTTTTACACTTAGATTTTCCAGGTGCTGAATTTACATAAAAATTTGATCACTGTCAAATAATACCTCAGCAATGGTTATGGTATTTAGGATTATGCTGAATGAACCCTTCTCTTGCCCTACAGTGAGCTATTCCAAAAATCAGGAATTAAAGTCCCTGATTTAAATCCCCTTCACAACTTGAATTTAAGCAGGGAGATCTGGGCATTTCATTAGTTTTGTGTGTCCCTCAGCTCTTTCCCAGCACCAAGTGCCCTCAGTGACTCAGTGATGGCCACTGGATTTAAAGTGAACAATTTTTATCCTGATAAATGCAACTATTAGGCCCTTCCACTTCACCAGTCAAATGCAACCTTTAATCCTCAGGATTTCGGTGGCACTTTTAGTCTTCACAGTGCTTTACTAATCTTAATCCTCCCCAAACTCTTTGCTTGAGGAAGGGAACTGTACATCCATTTTACAAACAGAATAGCTGTTATCACACAGGCATTAAATAACTCAGGCCATGGGCTTCCTTCACATGACTGTAACATACTGAGTCTGAAACCTCTGTCTCTGGCTTTTAAGCACTCCCTGTGCGCTTGACAGGGGGGACCTGGGGAGAAAAAAGGAAGAAAACAGCATTTTTCTCATAAGGTGAATTAGGTTTTCAGATACCAACACACAAACACTCACCTACCTTTGTCTGTGTTCCTGTCTCTGCATTTGTTAACCAGCAAGGAGGGCAAGCAATGAAACTTTTTTCCACAGACACTGCCAACTCCAATCCTCAGACAAATAACAGCAGAGCTTTTGCCCGAAGCAGTTTTATTCCTTCTCCTGGGAGACTGGGATCATCACCTATGCTATGCAATTAGTTTTTCACAGCCAGGAAGACAGATTTTAACATCTTTCTTGAACTCTTTTGGGCTTGGCAGCTAAAGGAAGGTTGGACATCTGGCTTATTTTAAGACAAAATTTTCAACTCAGTACTTGGATAGTCTCTTTCCTAGGAATTTCAATAGGAAATAGGAATAGATACAAAATACATACAAAGGGGGAATTGTTACTCATGCTGCACTATGAAAAGAGGACATCATTAAAAGAGGCATAAAAATCAAACTCCAACTGAACAGCAAACTCCCATAAATACCTTATCTTCTTCTCTGGACAGCTAAATGCACTGCTATGGACTCTCTGTTCCCAAATGTTTATGGAGCAAGGAACCACATCCACGGAACGATTTTCAGGGCTGGGTTCACCCACCAGCAATCTGAGAAGCTGGGACTGGGACAAGGGGTTGAGCAGAGATGCTGGTGCCAAACAAAGAAGTGGATTTTCCCTTCCACCAGGCACTGCCAGTGGTGTCACTATCACAAAAACGCACATGCAAAATCCACAGAGTTTAACCATAATGCCCTAAACTGACAATACAGGCACTGTAAACTGGAAATCCACCCCCATGCAAAGATCAAAGGGTTGCTCAGTACTGTAAAATAGAGGGGGTTAATGAACAGCTACAAAAAGTGAACCTAATGAGAGCCCCTGTAACTCCCAGTTCAAACACTGCTTAGGAAGGCAAAAGGAAGACAAAAATGCCTCCTTTCACATTCTTTGGCAGTAACATGCAAGCCAGTGGGGATATCCAGAAGGAAATAAACTCACAAATTGTCAAGGCAGCAGCTGCATTCATCAGCTTAAAGAAGATTTACTCACTGAAAAACTCTAACCTTAGGAGCAAGCTATGATTTTTCAACTGGAATGCTATTTCCACCTTAGGATACTGATATGAAAGCTTGAAATCTAGCAAAGATGCTGACAGATGTCTAATTGCTTTGAAAGCAAATGCCTCAGGAGAATATTAGGTATTAAAATAGAACGAATTTA
The DNA here is from genome assembly GCA_013398855.1 of Mohoua ochrocephala. Classification (NCBI taxonomy): domain Eukaryota; kingdom Metazoa; phylum Chordata; class Aves; order Passeriformes; family Acanthizidae; genus Mohoua; species Mohoua ochrocephala. The sequence goes on along the minus strand of VZTA01011178.1, from coordinate 48,382 downwards.
CAGAAAGTGCTGAGATCTGTCAGGGCCTTCATCAACTCCTGGTCTACAAAAGATCGCCAGAGAAAGAGAGGGGAATGAGAATGAATTAAGCCAGGGCAGGGCTGCTGTCGGGCAGCTCAGGAACACAAAAAGGAGTCCATAGAATCCCCGTGTTGAGGCTTAATGGGGGCAGAAAACGTACAGATTTACCAGCACAGAGACAGGTTCAGGACTGAATGGGACAATGGATCATTGCTGAGGGCTCCTGGGAGGCTGAGACACATTTCAGACCCCAGGACACCTTTAGAAATGTCACTTTTCTAACCTCCAAGGGATAGATGTAAATCTTTTTTTTGGTAAGAGACTTTTTCCAGCAGAAGGTCACAGCATCCCTCCAGCCAATCCTGAGCACACTCCAGTATGGAGAGGGCTGATCTGTCAGAGGGAGATACAGTTCTAGATGACTGTCATAACTGAGCTGTAGGCAAGATGGGGTTTCTCTTTATTCGTCAGTCTGCAGCCATCTGATGTTTAAAGACACTGGTTTGTCCCCAGTTTGCTGGAAGTTGCTGAAGCCAAGGATAACACCATGGCTAAAGCTCCAATACTGAGAGATAGAGTCATGCTTTACTGACTTCAGAGTTCAAGTATTCAAGGCGTTAGGGTAGAGTGTTTTTCCCCTCGGGGGTCTTATTTCTTGCCTCTATGAAAGTCAGAAAGAAAGCAAGACAAGTTCCTATTAAAAACATTCTAACACAGCATCTGAGATGAATGACAAAGGTCCTGTAATTGCTCCCTTCCCGGGACCTTAATAGCACACACATGTGTGCTCTGAAAGCCAGTGCTCCACACACCTTCACATCAGGCTTTTTATGAGGATCACTAATTTAAACCCCATAGTTCTAGCTGAAAAGCAGCATGCAATAGGCTTTCATAAACACCAGGTCAACTTTCACCATGGCATCACGCTAAAGAAAGAAATATCTGTCTTTTCACTGATAAGATCTAATTAGCCCGAAGCAAACTGTAAGCTGTTTTTCAAGCTTCCTTGTTCTGTTCTTTTCTTTTTTTTTTTCCTTCTTTTTGAACCCCAGATCTGTAAAAGAACGTATCTGGTCTTGCTTACAACAATCTTTCATTTGGAAACTTCTGTGAAATGACTGATTTGTTTAATTTAGCCAAGAAGCAAAAAAATGCATACCCTTCTGACTCAGTATGGGAAGAAACAATAAATTACGGCAGCAAATGCTCGTGGCTGATGTGACAGTATCTTAGCAGGAAAAGAGAAGCAATTTTTGCAAACTGCCTACAGCTGTACTTTCAAACGGCACGACCCCAAGGAACAAGACCTGACCAGCACATCCAGCATGTCTCACTGCATAATTAAGCTTGGCTTTGCTATTCTGAAACGTTCCATTGTGCACAGAGAGTTCAGAGATTAAAGGCTGAACACATGAATATTCTGGGTCGTGACAGTGCCCCTAAGTACTGGTGCAGCGGAGCCCAGGTGGATGTTGATGAGAAAATGCCATTTAATCCAATATTCCAATCAGGCCGAATTTACTCCTCATGAGGTTTCAAACTGGATTTCAAGAACAGGCTCAAGCAGAGCTGTGAAGTGACACAGTGCTACCCACAGGGAACCATATTCTAGCGAGTCACCTGTAGCACTTGTGCCATGTTTGGATCTGTGGCAGAAAGTGGAAATACTCCAGAGCTTATTCCACCAGGAAAACTGCGAGGACCTGATGGTGAAAAACACCTACTGCAAAAGGCATTATCAAGGTAATTTTAAATAACCTCAGTAGCAATGGACAGCTGTGGGATCACAGAACTCAGGTCAGCCCGGATACTGGAGAATCCCCCCTGCTCCTACTGCACTGTGTGCTGCTCGTGCTGAGCCAGGCTCTCAGGGCTCACACGAGCTCTATTCCCACCCTGACTCCTGCCCCAGATGTTATCCTGAGAGAATATCCTGGGACCTGAAGCCCCACCGAATGCATTATTAGTTACTATTAGTTATTCATCAATTAATGATCAATGCTCCCCCAATGCAATTTATTAAAGAAAGTAATTAAACTAAGGACTCCTTTGGGATTATTTAATTTCATCAAGAGGCTGCTCATCTCTCATTCACTCCTGCCTGAGCATTTTCTAGACATGGAGCTACTCAGCTCTGACACGTGTGATGCTGGCTAACACTGTTTCTTCTCTTTGCACAGTCAGTCGGACTGGTCCTAATTGCTCCTTAAAGTTGTTTTGGGAGACTGTCACCTTAATGCCTTGGTAGTCATTATAAATCTCAAAAGGTTATTGGAAAGACTGCAAAATTACAGCAGTCCCTGCTAGCAATACATATTGGGTGCTGTCAGGATTCAAGGGGGAAATCCTCTTCAGATAGCTACTGCAGACTTTAAATGGTGAATTACTACTCCCCATGTTTTCAAAAATACAATCCTGGACACTGTAGCATCTCAGAGTAACTCAGAGAAAATGAATGCCAATATTTGAACAGGCTTGTCTTTCACTCTTTGTTCTTCTTCATTTTAAAAAACAAGAGTAAAATAGTCACCAATGTAATTTCATTTCCAATCCACTGGTCTTGGTGGAAGGCTTTAACTTTCCATCAAAAAAATGCACTTAATGGACCAGGCTTTTAAATAAAAATATCAAAAAAGAGAAGTTACTCTTCCAGTTAATAGGATCACTGGAGGCTGTATTGGAATATGAGACAATAACACTGTGGCAGAGCGTGCTCCACTTCAAACAAAACACTGATTAATCTGATCTTTTTGCAGCCCATTCTCCTTTACTACAGAACCTTCACAATAATTTGTACCGTGGATGTTCCCAGAAACTCCAGCAGAGATGAGCTGTGCAATTTGTTGTGCAAACAAGGACCAGTCTGAAAGGCACAAGCAGGACTTGGCCTCTGGAGCCTACAGTGCCCAGGGGAATGACATGGCCAGCACTGCAGTCAGCATCTGTTCCCTTTCCACGCCTAGTTCCCAACTAGAGCTGCATCCACTGGGGCTGGCTCTTAGCCCAAGCCTAGGTACAGGCTCAACCTTGTTTTAGTCCCTTTATGCAACATGTACACCTCTGCCCACAGCTAAAGACATTCCACAGAGGTGGGGGACAGACAATCAAAAAGCAAAAGGCTGGAATTCATCTTACTGAACCAGCCTTGTTCAAATTCAAGAGTGTCCCTGGCTGGTTAAACCAATTGTGGGCCATTTCTCCTCACCTTCTGTCGCAAGGGGTGTTTTGAGATTTAGCTGTTGGCAAGAAAGGCTCTGGTTTGCACATCAGTGATCGTGTGCCAGAGCCACAAACCACAGGGAACCACAACTCAGAGCAGTCTGTGGGGCCGGACCTTAGGTTTAGGACAGATGCTCTGGCTCCTGGCCATGTCTAGGACCACAGAAGCCGGGAATTTGACTACTAAAGCTTGTTGGATGCTCTCCTGTCCCACCCAGCTCCATCACCTTCTGGAGAACAACTGATGTGCATCAGTGAGGCCTGTGGACAACCTTCCAGTGGTGCTGAAGGCACGTGAGCAGCCATAAATCACAAAGTTGTTCAGTGGGAGGGAAGGGTCTGTCAGCTCTGATGTGCCACTGCAGTTTTAAGCTACCACCCCTCCTGCAGAGATTTTTCACAATCCAACGAGAAAAGTTATTTTCTCCAAGGTAGAAGAAGATGAACTTAGTTCAGACCTTTACGAAGAATTAACAAGTTGTCCATAGCTTATCATAAACAGATGTCGGGTCAAGCCATGAATTTGTAATGAATGTTAGAACAAAGGGCAGTTTTGCTTCTCTATTTATAACAGCTTTGAATACACCTCTCAAACCACAGCTGTCATTGATTTACTCTTCTTATTATGTAACATGAATTAATCATTAAAAGTGAGGCGCACAGAGGATTTTGTTGATGTTCCCAATCATTTAGAGCTTGGAAAATATGCCTTCCTGGCACTGGGAGACCGTAGAGTATTTTTGGAAAAAAACCCCAAACCCAACATGTTTTTTGGTGTATTGCAAGGCTGGGGGTTTATCTCCCAGAGAATAAGACCTACTGTAATCCTGCCAAAACAATTAATTTGCAATTACAAATCCTTGTTACCACCCACTGTGATGAACGACTGCTGATCTTCAGTGTGAAGCACCTCAATGTCTGGCACGAAGCCAGTATTTTTCTTATAGAAAATTAGATTTTTTTTTTTCTTCCTACTGTTAATATTCTCCTGGGATGAGAACCCATTGCCAGCATTTCACGGGCTCAGCAAATACCGTAAAGGAGTTGGCAACTCTTGATGCTTAGGGAGGGCAGGTGGCTATAGGTGATTTTTCAGATGTGCTTTATCACTATTGACACTATTTGGCAACAAGAATGTTGTTTAACATTACACTTCGCCAAGCCGGTCCTTACTAGTGCTTTCCAGTTTCTGGAGTGTACAATCTTTCTGAATCCAGTGAAAGTTGTGCCAGGTGGTTATACAAGATGTGCAGTGGTAGAAATAGATTTTTCCCCTACTTTCTCTGCCAGTTGAAGCCCAGCTTGACGTGTCATGTATTTGCTTTCTCCTGAGAGCATGAATCTGTGATGGTTCCTACCCAAGACCAAAGATTCTGCACAGTCCCTTAGGTCAGGTCCTGCTCTGCATGGCATTGGCATAAACCTGCATTAACTCAAGTGCCTGAATTAATCTGGGTTTACCCTAATGTAAGAGAGACTGATATCTGACCCACTGTGCTGAGTGAGATCCTTGGCTCGTGGCCAGTGGCTTGTAGGGAAGAATGAAAGACAGTTACCCTGGATTTACATTGGGTTATCCGAGATTAATACAGGCCTTAGTATTTACAGAGCACCTACTGTAACTGCAAAGAAAAAAATATGGCAAAGCCAGCATGCTACAAGGCCTCTATGTGTCTTTCTTCTTCTAAAAATCTTTTCACTGGGCTAGGTAATATAATAGGTTAATGAGCTAAATTGTTGCCTGAGGGACAGAAGTTGCATATTTAAACTTCCACCCACAGAGCTGAAAATGCCCCTTGTGAAAGTCAGAGCTAATGATGGAGCTTGTGTATCTGGCTTGTAATTCCACTTTCCTTGATATAACACCAGTGAAATGGAGAATAGTCAAAAAAATGAAACAAGGAGCCCTGAACCATTCTGTGCTATTGGCTCCAAATACAAACATTCAGTCAGGACAGAATTTGAGGCACGTAAAATAGAGAAACAATTCAGTAAAACTGGAAATAAAGAAAAATCTATAAAAATCTTGTGGAAAATTGCTCCTGCTATATAACCTTAGAAATCATACCTTAGAAGAGTCCAAAGGACAAATGGAGGAAAGGAACTCAAAAAATATAGCCTTGGCCTGTACAGAATTAAAGAATTACTAAGGTTGGGAAAGACCTCCAAGGTCAAGCCCAACCTTTGACCAAACAACACCTTGCCCACTAAACCACAGCACTGAGTGCCACATCTGCTTGTTTGTTGAACATTTCCAGGGATGGTGACTCCACCACTTCCCTGGGGAGCCTCTTCCAATGCTTAACCACTCTTTCAGTGATGAACATTTTCCTAATATCCAACCTGAACCTCCCTTGTCCTATCTCTGGTTGTCTGGGAGAAGAGCCTGACCCTCACCGCAACACAACCTGCTTTGAGGTGGTTGAGGAGAGCAATAAGGTCTCCCCTGGCCCATCTTTTCCTGCCACATTACTGCTGGAGCAGAAGGGGAGAGAGCTGAGGATGGGAGGTGAGCCTTGGGTGGCTAAAAAGCAGCCCCTGGTGCTGCTCACCTTCAAGCATGAGATCTGTGTCACCACCACAGCTCGCCAACACCTCCGGCTCCCCTGCATCATCTGGGACACGCTTCCAGTGACTCCAACGCCAAGTCCAAGTCCTGCAGCTGCTCCTTGCAGTGCAGCCTGGAGCAGGGAATGGTGTGGAGCTGGGCTGTGTGTCCTGCTCAGCTCCCCAGAGAGCCACACGCATAAAGACACGCTCTGTTCACGGGCTGCCCGCGCTCCTCGCAGGAATGTAATCCTCGATGTAAAGTTTGTCGGCAAAAATATAATTCATCATGAAAGAATGAACTACTGTCTTGCTAAAGCATCAAGAGGCACATTTTCAGCAGTCTGGGAGTCTGAGGCAAGTGCTGGGAAACTGAGCAACCTGTGTTTGTTCCTCTGACCAGCACAACTACAACAAAAATGCAAAAATGCTTCCAGCGCTAGAACATTTAGAAGCTCGGATTTCAAACAAGGAGGAACAATTTCAAAGTAGAATGAGTGTATGAGATGTTTGTTTCTTTAACTGAATGCAAACTGGATGTGGAATTTCCTCTTGGAAGAAATGATTGAATGGGAGATGGCTTGGACTCCCTTTTGTATATTGCATCATGTATAAAAAAGGATGATATAATGAATTGCAATTCTGAAGAATCCAGGCAAAAATAAAAAAAATATTTCAAGTTAACACCTTCAGTGAGTCTTGCATTGTGCAATTCATCTTTCTATTAGGTTTGAAGACTCTAGGGCCAGGAACAGTTTAGTTCTGAAACTTGTAACACCAATGCTGAGTTAAATGCTAAAAATAATAACGATATCCCTTTAAGATAAGGGGTTTAAAAGAGAAGTGGCAGCAGCGCAGAGAAGCTGCAAGTTTAGTAGCAGTGGTAACGGAGGTCTAGTAACAGAACGACTCTCTGTCTTTAGAATTCCAGTACAGTCTGTTAATCAAGCACTGGGCTAACAAAGGCAAACTCAGAGCTATTTAAAATAACTTTACAAACCTGGCCCTATGTGTTTGCAAGGCGAACTGGATATATCAGTTCCTTGTGCAACACTTGAAACATGCTGCAAATATATTAAGAATATACAAACATGACAGCCAGGACTGTGTTGCTGAATCTGCTCAGTTGGCTCCAAATGCTTTCCACAGCTACAGGACACAGCAAGGACCAGCTGCAAATAAACCTGACAGAAAATGGGATAAAATCCCTCTTCTTTCAAGCATGGATAATGGCTACAGAGCTGTTGCTAAAGCCAGTGGATGAAGTTTGGCTGGTGGGTGCAGGTCTCAGATCAGCACAGCCTCGTCTCCAGCCCTCACCTCTTCTACATTGGGGCTGAGAACTTAAAATCACAATTTGTCTAGGGTAGGTGTGGAGGTTTTACTGCTGTGGGGAGCTCCTTAGGCAGCTGATCCATCCCCTCATACACAGAGTCCACGTACTGTACAAATTCTCCCACTACTAACACAAAAATTAACACTGTCATACCACCCAAACAGCCTGCTCTGTTTACAAGTTGTATCTGGACTTGACTTTTAAAATGAGGTTTTCCCTCTCTCTTACATGACTTCCCAGCATCTTCAAAGAGGATCTTGGTTTGGGAAATTAAGGATCAGAGGCCAAGTCAGCAGGCAAGCTGTTTGCACATAAAGCATCAAAGCCCATTATTTTAATCTGTGATAATTACCACTGTTAGTTAAATCGTGCTTCCCTGATGGTTCTCAACAATAAGCAACAAACGCACAACACATTAATTGCACAAAGTTGTTGCTTGTTCTGAGATCAATTTGTATTAACAGAAAAAGTTTCCGTCTTAGTCAGCACAATGCTCTCTCACAGTGACTTTTACAGGGCTGGGAACAAATGTTTTACAGTGGAATTTTGCCCTGGAAGGATGAATTTTAAAGAGTTCACTATAATCTAATGGCTACAGACTTTGTGTTTCTCCTTAAAGGAGGAACCATTAGAAGCCAGAGTTGCTGATAGCTGTAAAGGCTCCCCTCCTAAGTCCAAGCCCCGCATAAAAGCTTCTGGATCCTCATGATGAAAATCCTCCACTCAGGATTTGTGAAGAATTGAATTCCACACCAAACATTTCAGCTATCTGGGTTTCTGGAACAATACATTTTCTTCTAAGAATCGTACCTACCCTTTTCTAGCAATCTCTACCCCTCTACTCAGAGAATAAGAATCTAGTTGTGTGACCTAAGTGTCCAGTCAGAATTAACCAATATGTCTAGAATTTTAAATGCTCATTATAAACCAAATCTAAGTCCAAGAACATCCTGCTAGACTCACACAGGGTGAAATTCCTGGGAAGCAGAGCACTGGCACAAGCTCCCTGAAGACAGAAGCAGGCCACATAAGCAGCACACAAGCTCTTGTGCCCTCCTGCACACGGATGATCTTGATCCCGAGTTAAGAATCACAAATAACAAGTGATTTTGCACTGATCCTGCCCTGCTCACACGCAGACACTAAACCCATCAATAACACTGTTTACTGTGACCCACGCAGGACTGCAGCCCTCCCAGCAGTGAGCCAACGTCTTTATCAGATTGGAACTGTTCATACAACACTGAACTTTCAATCCATGTAATCGGTGAATACACAATTATTTCATATTCCTCCCTATCAAGAGAATCCGGGTCCGTTTGCATGCCAAAATGTTTTAGTATTCCACAAATAAATAGCTAAATAAATAATGTTATTTCACCTGTTAACACATGGGGACTGTTTGTTTTGGCCAGCTTGCACAAACTCTGAGTGCCAGGTTATGAATAAAATAATGTTCAATACTGTAAACATCTTGTGACATAAATTCCTGGCTCAGCATAAATACAGACATTCTGTATGTGGCAGGTTCTTCCTGCATTCTCCAGCACTGACACCATTAAATTCACCTATCTATGACAGAGTATATACATAATTGTCATTCCTAAAAAAAAATGCAATCACAGATAAGCCAATTTGCCCATCCTGAGCCTTTGCTTCACTGGATTTTGCTTGCTGGAGTTTGGGTTTTTGGAAAGCAAAGTGCAACTACTGTATCCCAGCGGTTTCTGCACATGCCGTACATTCCAGAACACAAAGTAGGTTTTCTGTTTAAAGAACAGCACAGTTAGAAAGATAAGATAAAACCAAACTTGAATATAATATCGCTGGGAAATTTTAGTCCCTTATGCAAACACGAAGTCAGTAATGTAAAGGATGCTTTCTGAACAACACTGGCAAGGGTTGAGTTTCTCCCACTGCCAGGTCTCCTTCCCAAGCAAAACCTCGTATTACTTTAAGAACAGAATGCAAATACAGAGCAGACTCTGCTCTGGTTTAATCCACTACATTCAGGAATTAATTCCACTGATGTCACTGGAGAAACAAAGTTCAGACAGGCCTAAGTGAAGGTAAGCTCCAGCCCTGAGGAAGGGACTGATGGTTCTAGCTCTGCCTTTAAACTCAAGCCTTTCTTTCATTTCAGGTGGCTGGAACGAGTCTAGGACTGGACTAGGCGTCTAGGTCCCAGACTACCCTGAAAACCAGTTAAACCTTTGCTTCCTAAATGTTTTAACTGCAAATTAATGCAGACAGCACACGGGAGCTCAGCACCCTGAGCATCTTTGCTCTCGGAAAGAAAACACCACGAAGTGGTCGCTGTTACCTTGGACCAGTCTCCAGTTTTCCACTCATAACAGCCTGTGTGATCCTCGCACTCCTCCTCGTCTCTCGGCCTGGTGGCTGCATCACATTTGCCTTGGGAGTTTGTGCACGTCACCGTTCTTTTCTGAATTCCCCTGCCACAGTCTGCTGAGCACTGCAAAAAAACAAGGGTTTGGTTTTTCTTACATGGTACTTAGAAATGATAGCTTTTATGTTGGTAACACAGCTCAGAGGAAAAGCTGGGGTTATGAACACTGAGGAAAATTGTAATCCGTAAGATTTTATTACAATAATCTAAGCCACTCATACACGAGTAATTTGAAAAGCACGATGACTGCTTGTGAAATATTTTACTTATGAAAAATGGCAATTCTGAAAATCAACCTTCTTTGAAAAATGAGAGCTGGTTTTTTGATAGAACTGGTGCCACTAAATCTTGTGTTGAAGAGCACCTCATTCATACTGAAGATGGACACAGAGATTTACACAGAACTGCCACATCCCTTGATGTATTGTGAGATACAGCACGAGGTGTTAAATGCAATTTTAAATCACAGTAGCATGAGACCACTGTTACAAACATGTTTCTGTAGCACAGTTTGTACATTCATGGCAAAGTCACAGTTCTCACACATGCTGTCATGTGAAACACGAGACACATCACCTTCGCTTTTTGATTTGCCTCATGCTCATCGCTATCTTAATTCTGAAAAGCTCTAACAGACATTTACTGTGTGAGCACCATTTATCCACTAATGGTTTTGTGCCTGGGCTCTATGGAATTAGCATCTGAAGAGCAGGGATATCTGGTCATTCACTTGTTATCTTTGCCAATGGTTGGAAATTCTTGTTCAATGAAGAATTTGTCTTGATTTGCTTGGCTGTACGAGGCGGGAAAAGGACACTGGTACGAACTGAACTCAAATTCCTATTTTCAATAACCAGTCTGGTAAGAGAGCACCAGGTCTGCTGTCACAGCCACCTGAGCCCTTGTCACCACCCCTGAGCACAGCCAGTCTGCCTGCTCCTCATTCTCATGCCACTGCAGTGGTTAAGAGTGAGAAATTGTCTTGCAGAGCCGCTGGGGACAGGTGGGTGGAAAAATGATCTATGTACCAGCTGAGATAAAAACTAACCTCCTCTGGCATGTCAAGTTCTCCCCTTCGGGGGGCCAGCAGGGAAAAGACAGTTGATTTGACACTGAATAAATAGTGAAGATATGAGATATTCTGTGAGGTCTTTTGAACGTGTTCCAAGAAGCTTCTCCATCCAGGGGGTCTATGCTGGAAACAAGCGTCAGCTTGATATAAATTACATCAAATGGACAAATCTCAGCATGCCTGTCTAACCGTCTTAAAAACACAATCCAGGCAGTTCTGACCTGCTGGCCTTGTTAAGGACATGAATGACAAGCGTTTATGAGCTGGCAAGCAAACAGACATGCCTTTAAATACTTCACAGCACTACAAAGTGACTTCTTGAAAATCTGGGAAACCTTCCACTTAATTTACTGTGCGCTGCTCATGGCGTGACCCCCTTACGGATGTAACATCTTTGTAAGGAGCACAATGTATAGCTCTGCAAGACACAGGGGTGAATTCTTCCCAGCTCTGCAGAATTCCACAAAATGCTTTGCTGGACTGCTCCGAGCGCAAGGCTTGCCAGAGATCCCAGGCTGGAGCTCCCTAAATGGTACCTTAAAGCCACGCATTTGCCCCAAGTTGGGTAGACTTTTCCAAATTATGTATCATTTTCCTCAGGCCCCAGGGTGGACTCCTCAGGGTTGCACTCGTTCATCTCAGACTACAAAGCACAATATATAAAAATCTTTGGAACGGTCCAATTTACTCAAAGTAAATCAAGCTGAAGTGGGAGTATTTTTCACAGTAGGAGAAATCTCTAGGTGGGTTTTACAAGCAAGTCTGGGAAAAACACCAACTGTTTGTTCTTCCCACAGCTTTTAAGTCATTCACAGATTAATACTGCATATACTTTCCTAGACAAAACAGCATGAGCAAGAAGGTTTCCAACAGATCTTTGGTGGTCACACATAAATCACCCTCTTTAGGAGTTTTTTTCCTTTCCTCAAGTCATCTGTTTTCATGAAGAATTTCTTAATACATAGATTTTACAGAGAGCCCACAAATTAATATGCCCAGTTTCTGTGTGTCCACTCGAGGTCATTAAGCCTTCTTTTATTAACCAATTACTTTGTCAAATCCCATGAGGCTTTGCAAAGGAGCAACACAACTTTGCAGTTAAGACACAACTCCTTTATCTGAAGGAAATCCATTTTTTTTTCCTCTCTAGTTCTCTAACAGTAGAAACATTCACCTTCTCCTGACAGTCTCTATTTTTATCATTAAAAATGGGTTAAGCAGTACTTTGTCCAAAACAATCTCAAGTGTTTGGCACTACAAGGGGAACTTAATTTTTTCCACAATGAAGATTGCATTGGAATTTACAGTGAAAACACACATTTTTGACCAGGGACCAGACATCGGTGCAGTCAACTGTGTTGTATAAGCAAGCAGTTAAAAAAAATAGATCGGAAAATTGATTTATAAAACGATACAGTTACAGGGACATTTATTCCACAACATGAGATTAAAATGCTAAGGAATAAAGTGATTACCACTGAAGAAAGTCCTAGGTGTGAGAAGGGTTCACACTGGCAGAGCATCAAACGTGTCCTGGAATCAACTGTGCTTCATAACAGCAGAAATGGGCCAGAATAACAAATTTAAAATCAAAAGTGCACAGTTACAGACCCAACAAAAGTAAATAAAAGTATCAAAGGAAAAGTGAACCAGCTATTGAAAAAATTATCTAAAACTGCTGTGTGTTTGCAAAGGAGTTACATGGTCACGGATATGGAAGATTTCCACTGATCTGTAACTTGACTTAGTCCATTCCACAAAAGGGAGAGAAAAGTACCTGGGATTGTTAACAAAAGACTCAAGTAAAAAAATCCACATGTAAACCAGGTAGGAATTGCACCCTAATCTCAGCTATAAACAGTTCAGCTGGTTTAGCTATAAGACATAAAGAGGGCATCATCTGAAAGGGGAACGGCTAGGACACACAAAAGACCTATCACAAAACTCACTAAAACTTTGGGTGTGTTTCTGCACATCTTTTGTAGTGAAAGAACTCAGAAAGAACACAAATCTCATGCACCAGTGAACAGATCCAGCACCCCACTGAAAGGGAACACTGCTCTCACTTAACCAGCATCTCTCTTGCCAAACTAAGATTTCCTGTCCAGGAGGTGCACAATGAAATCCCATTGTGTTTTTGTGGAGACACTGTTCCTCAGGATCCTTCCTATCCTGAGCTTCTGTGACTTTTAAGCACATTTCTAACAGTAATATTTAGCAAAAGCTCTTTGACAACGTTTTAAACAGGAGCTCCCTGTTTCAAAGAGAGGTGAATAATGAGGAATCCTTCCCACAGAAAGGGCTGTTGCTGGACAGCCAGGCTGGAATGAGGCTGGTAGAGCTGCAACCCTGCACCCAGAGTGAAAGGATCTCAAGACTCAGGTGAGCCTAACAAATCCAATATCAAAGTGAACAGAGGCATCCTGTAAGGACTGTTACTCACAGGGTTCAGACAAAGTTGCCCTGTACTAGCCGAGCCCTAGTCATGAACTGCAGGCACACTCCCAGATCACTCTGCTGCTAAACCAAACCCAGGGTAACTGTCTGGACCACACATTATTTACATCAGAAATGCATTCATAACACTTGGGAAATATTTCTTAACTCTGCAACTACTCGGAGATGCACCTTTTATACAAAGTATAACCAGCTTTTTCATGTTCCTGGAATTACACGAAATAAGGCTGGATAGGGCCCAAAGACTGTACATTCTCTGTAACATGCAGATGCTTGACAAGCCTGGTATTTGCTCATACCACATTTAAATGGAGCCAGAAGCCCTGCTGGGTTACTACACTTCTGGCCTCAGGTCAGCGAAACGTTTTTCCTTCTCGGTCAGAGTTTTCAGATGGAAAGATATAGTCACTAGAGCATATCTAAACCCTGCCTTACTAACTCATCTAGTCTGGAAACCAAACCTCAGCTCCTCACTGCTCATCTCAACAGATGAGAGTCCTGCCCAGTGCTCCAGCGCTGTGAGGATGCTGACCATGAGAGCCATGGATTAAGGCCAAGTGTATCCAGAGCTCTGAGCAGTCTGGCTCTGAAGTTCCTACCTTTGACCATTCTGATGCTTCCCAGATGGACAGGCAGTCCCGTCCCTCACAGCTCTGCACCATGGCTGGTTTGTTGCCCAGGCAGTAGAGATCCCTGGTGTTGACGTAGGTGCCGTTCTGCAGCTGGTAAACACAAGTGACCTCCCGGTGCTGGACACCCTTCTCACAAGTGGCAGAGCAGGGACTCCAGTGGCCAGTCACCCACCTGGGAAGGAGCCAGAGGACAAATGTTAGCAAACTGTTGGGATAAAACATTACGCTTCACTTAAGCCCAGTGAGAAATGGGCAGGTCTTCCTGGATTTGTGGGTGCTTTGATGGCGCTGTGTTGTCATCACCCTGAGCTCACTGATCCCCTTTGGGAGCTGAAGTGTGTAAAGCAGGAGTGTCAGTAAGCAAGTGAATGTTCCCTCCCGACTTCCAGCTCCACTGACTGCAGCAACTGCTGGAAGCACCAGACCAGGGCTACAAGGCCGTGAATAAAGTGTCTAAGAAGGATCTGAAGGAGGAGGGATGGAGGGAAGGACGTTTTTCTCTAAAAGACAAGCAGCATCGATCTTTAGCTTCCTGCAATCTGTCAGTGAGGAGCATGTTCTCTGTAATTACAGGCATTCCTGGATGGAGTGAGGGACTGGAGCAATAACCGTGCACTCACTGAGCACCGGAAGGCTCTCATGCCTTTCTCACCAGGCAATTGACCTTCAAGCCTGTTATTTAGGACTGTCATCCAGATTAGTATCCCTATACCATGAATCTTTTACTTGTCACCCAATGGCTGTCTATTACGGTAAGTAGCCCAAACAAGACTTCTCAAAAATAGGTCTGCTGAGAAATACTATTTCATTCTGCTGGAGGCTCCTGTAATCCAGGTAGAGCAACTTATTCACCACATTTCTTTTGAAGCCGTTGTGTCACTTCTCTGAAACGAATCAAAACAACTGTTTCCCATCTTCCCATTCCCGAAGGGGGGAAAATCAGTTCAGCACCATTTGTAGAAACATCTTCACCTGCTGCAATTGTCATGAATTAATTTGTGAATGCCATGACTGGTGTGACAGCACTGATGACTGTGCTGACAGTGAAGGCAGAAGCCATTTGCTTTGAGCAGGACTGGGCAGACTGACCACCTGTCTTTTGTGGAACAGGGCCCTGCTCAAATATTCCTGTGCATTAAAGCAGTTGACTGACACATCTGTGAATTTCTGTTGGCTAAAACAGCTGGCGAGACACCAAACCTGTTTCTCCAGACTGCAGTTTTGGTGCATCTCAGTGGCCCAGGGCTTGGTATTTCTCTCATGGAATGGGAAAATGTCAGCTGGGAAATCGAATACTAGGGCTGAAAGACTGACAAAAATAGCCCTGAAGTGCAGAAATCAGTGTTCATGAAAATTAATAGCCAGGCCCCCTTGGTATCAGCTGGGCTCTGCCCTGTTGGAGCAAATGTGGAGGGAATTATCCGTCTGGGTGAAGGAAGCTCTTGACAAAGGCCTGGAGGGGATGAAATGACTGTGCTTTATGAGCTGAACGTGAGTCACAAGGCTGGGAAAGGGTTCTGTCCAGGCTCCACTCAGCTAATATTCACTTCAGCACTGGGCTCTCACTGTGATCTACAGCTACTGGCAAAAGAAAAAGGGAAAGGGGCTGAAAGCAAAGGAGAAAGATAAAAATACATTCTTGGCAGAGGCTGTCTGTGAGCTTGCATTTAGGATGGGCAGCACACAGCATGCCAACTATTTTCAAGATGCCTTAAGAAGCAAGGTTATGGCTTTCCTTTCAGGAAGGAAAATTCCTTTCTAATTTTTTGTTTGTTGCTCTTGTGGAGGGGAGAAATCACCTGTTTTCTACCCTGTTTGGTGGTCTCTAGTCAGTACCAGCACAGACATGAGAGAGTGTAACTAGAAAATTAGCACAGAAAAAACAAGTGTTATCATCATCAGGAGAAGAATGATTGCATAGGGCAAAGAGCTGAAACCCAGGGTACCAATACAAAGTTGTGTTTGTGGTGAAAACACAATCTCCAGCTTTTTCTTTGGAGTGGTCAGCTTCAGCCATCATCCACTACATCCACCCCTGATGCCAACCCTGTGGTTACAAATCAGGTGGGGCAATGCTGTATGGGATCTCTGAAACCTCACAGCCCACTCTGCCCTGCCTGTGACAGTCGAAATACTTAGAAATTAAAGGCTATCTTGAAGTGGTGGTTTTACTCTCACATTCAGGAGACAAGTGACATTAAATGTCTGAATAATAATCATATGAGTAAAGTAGGTTATTTTCAAAAGCACTGAGGGGATGATCACTTTGACCACAAAACTTCATCCTCTCAGTGAAATCTGTGCTTGGATCAATGGCTTGTGAAAACAATCTGGCAAACAAGTGAAGGTGAGTCCTACGTGCAGTCCTGGCAGTGCCCTGAACCCCCACAGCTCCCCCAAAACTCTCCTTCACGGGCAGCTGAAAATATTGGTTTAGTGCCTGTAACACACAGGATCACTGCAACTGTATTTCCACAATATTCACAACCAATGTGGAAAGACAAGGGATTTATGGATAAAGTGCTTAAAGATGAAAATTCCTGCCAGTTTCCAATTTTTGGAAGGAATTTGCAGCAAGATATTAGCAGAGTTACTATCTGCAAGTGATATACACACAGGGGAGAAAAATGTGATGTACAAATAGTATCACCTTATGGTTACTATTAAATGACACCACAGGCAGATTTTTGTCTGTACGCTGTCATTACACCTTCTGAACACACCTGAGTGTGTTTAACAACAAGACCTACTTAGAGGGTGATTTTCTTTAAAGAAGGGTAAGCATTTTCCTTACGACAATGTCAAAAATAACTCCAGTGTTCTAGCTGCAAACCCCAGGCTGCCTCTGTATTATTAACTAAGCCAATTAACTGCTGTACACTAAGCCCTGTGTATATCATATAAAGCATTTGGCTTCCAGTTACACTTTAAGCCTGTAAACTGATCTTAGGGATTGCTTGACACCAGAGTTCTTTTCAGTTTGGTCTTTCCCTCCCAGGTTATAACCTATCTTCTGTGGGACCATGGGAGTGCTCCAGCTGGAGTCCCTGGAGAGCCTCTCATTTTGCCAACAAGCACTGATTTACGTGACAAACACACTCATCTTTCTCACAACCACAGGGATGGCTTTATCTCTGGTATTATTTTTTGTAATCTTACCTCTACAGAAGATTCAAGAGCTAAGTGATCCCTGCTGGTGGCTAGATTCAGGAAGAAAGTGATGAGCTTTTAAGCAGAGATTTTACCCCAGTCCGTGGCTGTCTTTCTAGCTAAAATATGCCCGGAAGGGTGTGATTTTCAAAAGCATCAAAAAGATGGGATGGGCAGGACATGCAATCTGAGAGGGCTGCTCTAAATCTTTGTCTTCTGAGTCTTCCTCAACCTCTGACCTCTCAGTATCTCTTCTGAGGATTTGGGAGTTCTTCTTCTTAATCTGCTTTGGCAACACTCGTCTGGCAGGCCCCTGGAGCAAACTTGAAATACCTTTTGGAGATTCAGTTCATCATTTGATCTTTCTATGGTCTGGATTAGTCATTAACCTTGAATTATCTACTCTACCTACTTGCCTAAGACTCCCACATTTTCTAGGAAAAAAAATTGTCTACAGCACTATGTACATAAACCCAGGGGAGATGAATGTCTCCAAATGAGAGCTTGTAGCTAAATATTTAGGAAAAAAATGTTAGGAAGATAAAATGGATCGAGGCTGAAGGATGGGGGTAAGGGAGTGCAATCAAAAGACATGAGGTCCTTTTTCAGAGATTTGCAGCCTCTTATAACATAAAGCCATCACATCTTCTGGGGTAAATCCTGCAGCCCATTAAATTTCACCTGGTTGTTTCTGCCTTGAGGCCTGCAGAAGAACAGTGGGTTCTCTTCCACTAACTACACATCCATACCATATTCACACATCCCCTCACTACCTACAGGGTACTTTTGTTCCCTTCCCAATGCTACAGTGACATTTATTTCCCTGCTTTCACAGTAATACCTCGGATGTGACCAAAGACATGTTTGCAATAACACCTTTTTTTTTTTGTTATTAAACCTATTTTTTTAGAGCTGGCTCTTAACTACAACGAGCTTAGAGCCCATACTACTGCTGAGTAAAGCATCAGAGGAAATTTCCTACAAAACAAGTTGGAAAAAGTCCTTGTGACAGAAACATACCTAAAGCCCTGTAATCTGAGGGTTCTATTTCTAACAGATTTTATTGAATACCTTTTCATTTAATGTACAGGTAAGGATAACTCCATGCCCAGTTAGCACTGGATGTCTTTAGCACCAGTTTGTGATGCAAAATCACGTCCAAGTCACTCGTAGTTTTCTGAGGCACCTGGTTGAAACTGTAGCTCTACTGATTTAGGCAAAAGTCAGCAGGGGCTGACTTTTTTACACCAACTTTCAGCAGGGCCAGGATTTCACACTGGATAATTTTAGCATGGAGAATTGGAAAAGATTTCTGAGAATCAGTCATGTGGAACTGACAGATATACTTTGCTTAGAACTGTCAAACTAAGCTCATGCTCGACTATGTAGAAGAAAACCCTCTTTACAAATGGAATTGTGTTTTCCATGAAACACACACACACACTGCTTTTGGATTGTCCTCTCCCCACACACTCCTGAAGCTCTCCACCACCTCTCTGCTGCACTGGGCTCAAAACAATCAGGTGAATCTTGCCTTTTGGGAACAGGTTGTGCCACACCCAGTCACCAGAAGGCTTTTTTTTTTTGGAGAAAAGTACCAGGAATCTAGTAGAATAATACAGCTGCTGATGTCGAAAGTAGGACTCCAAGACTAACATTCCTGTCTGATTGCCTTTATAAACAGTGCTCAGTAATTTTCCAGTACAGTAGTCATTCTGCTAACAGACTTGCCAACTTTCACTCACACAGGTTTCTTTTTTCTTTAGTGATTATCATTTTGACAGCTTTTTTTTTTTTTTTCAATTTCCCACCAATAAGATCAGCCATGGAACAATGTTTTATAATTGACGTACCTTGGGAAGTTCTTTTTTTAAATGGAAGCCATTGTATTCCCCCTCCTCCTCCCCAAAATGAGCAGACCTCTCAGTTTTGGAGGGCTCAGTGCGGGGTTGGTGTGAGGAGGTGTCCTGCTTGCTTGCTGGCAGCTGCCCCACTACACCAAGGGACAGAATTTCAGCACTCTCAGAGCTCCTCTGCAGTGAGTTTTCCCCACCCACCTCCATGGCTGGTGTAGCTGTAATGGGGCAACTGGTTTCCAGCTCCATTCCTGCCTTTCCAGAAAGGCAGTGTCTTTTTCTCAGCTCCCACCGTAGGATGCAAACTGTGAAGATCATTACAGCAGGCAGCAGGAGGAGTGGATTTCACAATTAAATATTTTGCTAGATTATCCTGCTAATCCTTTTCTGTGGGTTAGAACTGCACTTGGCCCAAAGAGCCTCAAAACAAAGCAGCATAGATCATTTAACATTTTAAAACGAGGAAATGGTCAACCACAAAGCTGTTGAGCCAAACACTGCACTGGGAAAGAACGTGATGTCAGCCAGCCCGGGTGTTTACACCAAAGCTAAGGGACCTGTCTCATGACTCCATGTGAAAATGAATGCCAAATTAACTCCTGCTCTAGCAAATTATCTTGGATTGTTTGATGTAAATGCATTTAGCAGTAGTCGGTAAGCACTTTTCATTCTACACTGTGTTCCCCAGCCTTCTCTCCCAGAATTGCTCCATTGAGCTGAGTTGCTGGATTTTCTGGAAGACACAAGCAAGTTGTCTTTCAGTGGCTAATTAGCCACTGATTGGTACTTGATGACCTGCCTACAACCTGGAGCACAGGAGTTTTTGTCTCCTTTTGGTGGATGGGGATCACCACCATCTGAGGTGCCCACAGCAGGACATCAGCCCCCCCTCACAAAGGTGCTCAGGAGTGTCTCAGGCTCTCTGGTCTGCAGAATTTTGGCTTTTGCTCCCGCAAGGCCCACGGGAGCCCTGCTGCAGGCGGTGTCCCCGAGGAGCTGCCACCAGAGCGCAGCATTCCCTGCTCCAGCTGCTCCAGCACAATCCTGGCAAATTCATTAAGCTCGAGCTGATTCTGGAGATCCCAACTCCAGCTTTGGGAAGTACTTCAAAATGAGCTTACGTGGTGCCTTCTTGGATCAGAGGGTGCTAACATTACTATTTATGCCAGATTTCCAGGCTAAAATGAAACTCTCCCCACGGCTGTTCCTTCTTTTCTATTTTTTCATGTAACCAAATCCAATGCACATCGAAGATATTTCTCAGCACAAGGCACAGACAAGGGTTTGAACCTGTTGGCATTGAATCTTATGGATGGTAAACATTTGTACAGGCTCCTAAAGAGCTTGACTGCATAAATGAAAGGATCCATTTGGAGCCATTAAATATCCAGCTCAGCCCCTTCAGCTAACAAACACCCACATGCCTCCAGTTTAGTGCAATTTCTACACAGCCCTGTGAGTAACTTGCTGACATTCTCAAAGAGTTTTCCGTCATGTTGTTGCCCCAACTTCTAGTATTTGCAAGACTACCACCTCACAAAATAAATCCAAAATTGTTTTGCTCCCCATCTACCTGTGATGAGAACACACACAAATGGGACACAAACAGCCCAAGAAAATCAGGGAGACAGACTGATTTCTGTATTATTCTGATTTCTGTACTCTTGAGCTGTTAAACAGAGCACTCTCACAGAGATATGGTGAAGTCTAGAAGGACTCAGTCAGCAAGGTCATATGGATACACACCATGAGCTTAAATCAGACCAGGAATCAAAGCAATGGGCACTATCAACCATCACACACTGAGGCATCACTATTTTGGCAGTCCCCAGCCTTTGGACAGGTTTTGAGGTGCTGAGCCAACTGGGGCCTTGACTGACTCTTAGAACTGGCTTGATTTTTCCCCAGTGGGCACTGTTGCGGTGTGTGAGCCCTTGGAGAGCTTGGTGCTGGATTCCAGCCCACAGATGGAAAAGTGAAAGAGAAGAAAGAAGGAAGTGATCCGTGTAACCACAGAGCCGACCTCTGCAGTGTGCCAGCTTTTCGAGCTGATTTGGAAGGCAACAATAACCAAGGACACAGTGGTAAAAGGATGCAAGATAGGCTTCCTCTAGGTAAAAACTCATTGGCTGCATTTCTCTGACTAAAACAACTGGTTTTCCAGACAAAGGAAAAGTGGTAGATTTAATCTGTTTGGTGAAGAACTCCTTTTGCTGCATGGGAAATGCTTACGGGTGACATGCTGGGAAACGTGGATATAACTGCGTCATTCATACGAGAGGTGAGAGCTGGTCTCTCATCTACCTTTAGTGCTGCAAAGGAGTATCAGGTACGAAAGGAATTTAGATCAGTTACTAGTGGGCTTCCTGAAAGGTCTGTCCTGCATTTGATCTAATTTACTATGCTCATTAATGACCTTGGCACAAAAAGAAGAAAACTGCTGAAAAATTGGGGAAAATGCTGACAATACAAAGCCTAGAAGCAGTGTCAATGCCTCAGAGGATTAGGATGTCATACAGGAAGAACTGAATAACCTTGAGTACTGCAATAACAAAGCTAGGATGGAAATAAACAGCACACGGCGCAAGGCTGAGTGCTCAGGGACCAATAACAAGCACTTCTGTGTTAAAGCAGGGTTCATACAACGAAACAAATGAGGAGGAAAACATCTCGAATGACTGTAAGCCACAAATATGATGCAGCCATGAAAAAAGCAACAAGAAGTTCAAGTAATGGATTTAGCCTAGAAAAATGATGGAAGGAGGAGATACAATGGTTTGTTGTATCCTGTGGCAAATGGCCCAAGGCAGAGAGGAAGGGAGGGAAAATACTGTGTAAGAAAAGGAACAGAGCTGATGCACAAAAAAAAGGCTGAAAAATGACAATGATTAACTTAGGCTGGAAACGAAAGGTTCTGACCCACGTGAACAGCAAGGTCACAGGAGAGCCTTCCAGTGAGGGAAGGAACCTGTGGAAAAAACCCAGTTTCTAGAAAGGAGTCTATGATATGCTGCCGGTAGTAGCAGAAAACTAACCCTTGGGCTCAGGAGATATTTTCAAGTCCTGAAGAGTGAAACTATGGGCTCAGGGTCTCCTGTGGTTTTCTGCAGATGCAGCCAGGGATTTCTGGCATTTATGCTGCTGTTCAGCATCCACGTAAGAACACCAAATATTCAGCAGGCCCCTGAAAGGACTCAACCTCTCCTAAAATCTCTTACAGCAAAGAGGAGAAAAATCACCAGCGTTTGCACACAGTCCACTACAAGTCCAACAGTTGGGGAATTTCATGTGGTTTTGGTCCTTTTCCTGCATTGGAGGGGAGCAGTTTCATAGCCACAGACCCAACCATGCATGTAGAAGTGTGTGGCCACTGGCCGAGCTGTGTTTTCAGTGAAAACAGCTGATGTGATCTGTGATTTCTGAGTCTGGTGCCAGCCCCAGGGCTGGCTCTGCCGGTGTATTTGGGTTGGTGCTCGGCGCGCTGGAAGCGACCCATACGCGCCGCATGCAGGAATCCAGATTCCATCTGGTTACAGCGGGGTTTTGTAAAAAATATCTAAAGAGCTAGGCAAAGGATTAGAATAAAGAGGTGCTAATAGGGTGCAGTTGGGACAGGAAAGGAAGCTGTAAAGAATTTAATGGAAAAAGAGGGTCAAGGAACATAAAAAATAAAATAGGAAGAAAAAGAGGCGTTTTTTTTAAAGGTGAAAGAGTAACAATAACAAAGAATGAAAGATTCTTTTATTTTTGCCAGTTTCAACAAAACCCTTAAGAAAATTCTCTTCTCTGACGTTTAATTTTAAAACATGTCAGTGTATCCAATCAAGTTTTAAATCCTGCTTTGTTTTTCTCAGATGCTGGGTTGCAGTTGGAGAATTCCAGTCTTCTCCTTGGCCTCATGAAAGTACTGTCCCCTGCCCTACATTATTTGGCTCTCCTGAGAGGTGGCTGAAGTTCAAAGGGATATATAATTTACAAAGCACTTTGGGATCGTGCTGGAAGAAAGACACTGTTATTAATAACATACCCTTTTTTCCTCCTGATCACTTTATAAATGTGGGTAACTATTTTTTTATTTTTATTACAATCTCAAAAGCAACAACCTCTTCCTCCTCTCAAACAATATGATCTCACCCCATCTCAAAGAGTTTGCAATTTAGGTTATACATGGATTGAGAGAGGAAAAAAAAGGGACAGTGTGGGACAGTGAATTAAAATCACACAGCCCATCCAAAAGTGAAACAGTGTCCTCTGACCCAGTCCTGTGCAGGCCAAAAGACCCCTCTCTAGAGATAAATACTCTGAAAGGTGATTCTCTTAAATTTTGAGTGAAAGTGCAAATGCAGTTCAAAATGCACAAAACAGAGCAGGTTTAATAGAGAAAGGAGAGCATTGTTCCTTCTTCTGAACTCAGGTGAAGGGCTTAGGTCTGAGTGGAAACGGGAAAGGACCTTATTGTAACAAGATGCTACAATAATTTTACTTGAAACCCTAAAACAAATTCAGGGCTCATAAAAAAAGCATTGACATGGTGAAAGAGAATGGTTTCTTTAAGATGTTCTTGGTCAGAGAATATGCTAAGCATGCATTTCTAATGTCTGGGTGGGCAAACGCAAGTGGAAATTTAAATTCTACAGAGGCACAGAGAATGTGCTTCTGAAAATGTTTCCAGTTAAAAGCATGTTAAGTGTGAAAGTGTAGTCTACACGGAGGGAGTGAGGGAGTGTGGTCTATCAGATCATCAGCAAGGATTCTGTGGCCTTTCCGGGTTCTAGGCACATTCGGTGTCTGCTGTCGTTGCTCTGAAAAAAATGGGCCAACGAGAGTGTCACTGTGCCAGAGCTCATTGCAGCTGGGCAGGACTGTGCTGAACTGTGCCTATAAACTGCCTGATGACTCCACGCAGAAGAAAAGAGACCTTGGAATAACATTAAGGGCTGGACCCAATTCCCCAAAGGAACAGGAGCAGAGTAATCCTTTCTCAGGAGGTTTTTGTGTGATTTAACATCACCCACTGTCACTGCCCTGGACAGGCAGCAATGCCATGGTGGAAGGGCACCAAAGAGACTTCCCCAGAGGCTCAGGGTCATGGAGATCCCTCTGAGCACACTGTGGGTCTCAGGGCTGTGACAAACCTCGTGGCCAGGACCTCCCGTCCTTGCTCTCAGCAGGTAGAGGCAGAAGCTGCCCAAGTCTTCCAGAACTTTTTAAGTTGCTTTTCTTCATCTCTACCACCTGGAACCCCTCCATATACCTGCCTGGGCTCACTCCACTCTCCTCCCAACAGCTTTCCAAAAGGTCTGGGAGAAATACTTCATGCCAGGGCAGGGCAGCAACGCAAGCAGATGCTTCTTCTTTCTTTCTGAGAGAGTGACATGACAGAAATCCCAGCCTCGCTGAACTTCCTCATGGAAATGACAGTTGTTTCCTTGAAGCCGTTGGGATTTTGGCTCTCCTTACACACCAGGAGGGTATCTCATTATACCTTTCAGTACTGAAGGTTGTACAGCCACAACATTGTGCAGCAGCAGTAACAGGCAGTGCAGACAGAAACTGAAACCTCAATCCGCCTCATTGATGGATGACCTGACACTGCATTTCTCTGCTCCAGGGCACTTTAATCAGAGTGCAGGTCTAATGAGAAGGAAGTGTGCTGTTTGTTGTTTCCCCTATTGTTTCTGCCAGCAGGATTAGCTTTGTAGGTCCATTTCCCTGCCTTGTCTGATTATCCAAGATGCAGGAGTCAGCAGGTTGGTTTGAAGATGCTTTTTTAGGTATTGTTCAGCGTTATCTGAAATTGATTTTATCACAGAATATTCTGATTTGGAAGGAACCCACAAGGATCATTGAGTCCACTTCTGAAGTGAATGGCCCATACATGGATCAAACCCCTGATCCTGGTGTTATTCTAACTACTATCAAAATTGGAGTGTCTACACTACTCTACAATGCTAAACATCACTGCAGAGCAAGAGTGAACTTTTTTGTTAGCAAACAAATGGAACAAATTAATTTACCTTCCTGTCTTTTGTCATTTTGGCCAGAAATGTCTTTTTTTAATATAACACAGATCAAAATTAATTCAGCTAAAAGTGCTTGCCAAATTAAAAAGGGATATTTTTATTATTTTTAGAGATCTCCAATAACTACTGAGGAGAAAACACCCTTACTGAGGAAAGCATCTAAAACGTGTTTCATCATAATTTAATTTCTTGACTTCAGGGTTTTTGTAGTACTGTTTGACAGTTAATCAGACCCCATTCTGTGCTGATTAAAAA
>VZTA01011178.1:0-23381 GCA_013398855.1 Mohoua ochrocephala | reverse complement strand
CGGTCACTGTACTCTTGTCTAACTTTACACTGTAAGTTGTTCTGTCTCCCAGGAGGCAGCCAAGGGGAAAAGAAAACCATCCCCAAACAATGCATGAAGGCAGCCTGCATGGAATCTGGCCTTACTGACCACAAATTAAATGGGCTTTGTCTGAAGTAATGAAAATCTGACCTGCTCAACAAAAGGAAATGAGTATTACAGCTGCTTACTGTGGCTAACAATGTGTCCCAATACTTTTGAGACATTTGCACTGTGTTCACCAGATGGAAGCTTTGGAAAGGGGCAGTTTCTGAAGGAAAAGGATATTGGTTTTTAGTGTTTTTTAACTCCTTACCGTGACTGGCAGGGGTGTGTGTTACATTTCCTGACCTGGGGCTCGGGGCGGGTCACTCGCTGGCAGTCACTGTCATTCACCAGTGTCATGGTCTTGTTAATGATCCGAGTGCAGGACACGATGGTTTTCCGCTCACCTGCACGCCAAATCAAAAAGAACTCTGAACAAAACCACGTCCACTCATTAACCAAAACCCAAAAGCTTGGAGCCCCCTGCTCCCTCTACCAGATGTACTCTACCACCTCTGCAAGAAATCTTACTCTCCACCTCTGCCTCACTTTTGTACTGGCATGTTTTGGGTTGGTTTTTTTTCAGAAAAGCTACAAATCTTTCCCCGCATAATCATGCAATTGACTATTTCACAGGAGCAGCAAGTTGGGCTTTCTCTTTCTAGTGTTTAACTAGAAACAAGCTTGAAAACAATTTGTTTTCATTTCTGGTTCCTCCTCCCCAGGTAGCTGTGCCCTGTCATCACCTCGGGCAGATGTGCTGAAGCCACATGACCTCCCACCCCCAGTGACTGATAATGACAGGACAGCTGCCTCCTGCTGCTCCCCAGGCAGGAAGTCAGGATGAAAAGCAGTGACCGAGGTTCAAGAGTCATTAACTGGGCTTGTTCGTGTTCCACAAAGACAAATGAAAGCCACCAAAATAAATTATTTCTCATCTTCTGCTCCTCCAGATACAATGCTTTAGAACCCTTGCTGGCAGGAGGCATCTCAGGAGGAGTCAGCATTTCTCACATAATCTGTGCACCAGGAGTTTCCTTCATCCAGTGTGGCGGCCCTCAGGGTTCAGCCTTCCACTGAGTGGCATCAGGAAAGCTGTACCGCAGGGAGCACGACAGTGACCAGATGTGACAAGGAAAGTGCCACTGCTGCACTGGGTGACTTTGCCTTATTGCTAATTACTTTGGTTTCTCAGGTTTGCTTTCTAACCCCGAGTCTGCATCAAATTGAGTTTATTCACAATCTGCAGCTGATAATAAAAAACAACTCATGTTCTGTTAATAAAAAATTTGCAAAAGTCTGCATGGAAGGGAGAAAGGCCCTTCTCAGCTTGGTTAAGTAGTAAAAGTATTGGACAACCAAAATAAAAGAGCAATTATCAAGCTACTACTGGTGGAAGCCATGCTGGCAGACACTGATTTGATTCAAATATGTAGCAGTCTTACAACAAAAATCAGAAGAGCCACAAAAAAACCTTCCTTTTCCCTCATGTGAGGGTTTAATGGCTTAAAAATTATTATTTTAATGCATGAATAAAAGTGTCTGTTTTAAAGTGAGTTCCATTTACAGTAAAAATTCTGTAATTTCATTGCACTGAGGGCAGTGAGCCTGCAAGTGCGAAGATGAGCTCTTTCCTTCTGTCATGTCACATCATAAATAACTGGGTCTGCTGGTGAAGAAAGACTGCCCAGAATGCTTGGAAACGATCTGTTTTCCTCAGGGAACAACCTACTTCTTCCAGCTCTGAAAATGAAGTGGACAGTGTCTGACAAACCAGTCTCTGCTTTCACAGCATCAACTCCGCCCAGGGCTTCAGCAGATCCGTCTGGGCACATCCAGGGATCCTCTGGGAAGGGAGCTTTGCCATGTTCTCCTGGGCTCCCAGCACGTCCATCCGGCATGGGAGCATCCGATGCAAATCTCCAGGAGCTGTCACAGCAGCACTGCCCTGCTCCATCCCCGGGGAAGGACGGGCCTTTCCCCGAGCGTGCCTGAACACCTGCCGAGACGCCGCTCCAGGAATGTGACGGGGGCTGGAGACGTGGGGCTGCACACAGCGCCCGGAGCCATCCGTGCAGCAGGAATCCAGGTGCAGCTCCAGCCTGCGGTGACAGAGCAGTGTCCCTGCCAAAAAGCTGGCTGGAAATTAACTGTGGGGACGGGGATCAGAGCCGGGAGAGCCGGTGAGAACAAGCTCTCGTTTTAGAGTTCATTATGGCAACGTCCATTTCCACGGCCAATTTCCACCGTGCCTTGGCACCTCTCCCGTGGCTGGAGCCTGCAAACACCACACAGGGATTCCCACCAAGCTTCCCGGTGTCCCTACCTCCTCCACACTGCACACTGCATCCTTCCCATCCGCTGTGCGTCCAGATGTACAAGGAATCCTGTTGCTTTTCTGGCTCGCTTCTGTTTTCAGCAGTATAGTTTACAGGGATGGTGTATTCATAATGAATTCCATAATTCTGGTCATGGAATAACAGCACCTGGTTCGGCAGGAAAAGAGAGGCTGTTGCAACACACTGCGCTGGGAGAGCCAACAGGCTGTGGAGATAGCACTGCTGGAAATGCTGGCTCGGGAAAAAATTCCTAAAATATAAATACCTCGTGAAAGGCAACCAAATCTTTATCTAGGAAGCTTAAATTACAATGGTACTGGTAAAACAGGGCAGCTGCAGGAGCAAGAACTGCTTCTTATTTGTGAATATTGAAAGCAGTCATAGGGATGTCTAAACCTAGGATTCAAGGCATAACTTCCAGCCTCACATGTGATCAGCAGGCCACTGGCTATCCAAAGAGAAAGACAACAGGAAGTATTAAATCAGCACTTTTCATATAACAACTATTTTAAAGAGCATCTAGAGTTAAACATCTGAAAGAACAAGGTGATGCTTCTCAGAGCAAAAACTAATGCAAAAAATGTCCCATGTCTCCTGGTAAATGTGGCACTCAAGGTAAGAGTGACTATTCCTGCTGACAAGCTGTAGCAGCAGGGTTTTAATGCCTCAGAAAACTGTGGATGACAAGCAAAAGCCTCATCATACAGCTGCTGGCAACATGGATTTTCAACCCTGCATATTACTAGAGGAAGGTGAAACCTGCTCCCAGCAGCAGGCTGACTATTTCCTATGGAATCACTTGTGATGTCTCTCCAGTGTTATTACTCCAAAATTCCCTGACTATTAACAAAGGAACAGAGAAAAATGTTAATGTTTTCACCGTAGGCAGATGAGAGTACCGGTCCTGTTCTGATTTACATGTTGGACTTCATTTGGCTCTCACTTTCCCTGGCTTGAGTCAGAACTGATTGGAAGATATCCCATGGAGTATGGGGTCCATGGAATCCGAGTTACCACACTATTAACAAATGCATTGAAGTACTACTGTAATGTTCATGCTGTGGCTTTCAACTTACTTATACTTATTACCCCATAATCTGAGCAGCATTAGACAGGTGAATTGTGCTGGCTTTTGTCACCTACTGAAATAGGAGCAATGCCTTATCAAATAAGGTATTTTAAGCGGGGCTCTCAGAAGTGGAGCAAGCAGCTGCCCATTTGAAAAAAGACAAATTTGTAAATGCCATTTTCTCCCAACAATAATTGTTTCCCCTTCAGATTTTCACAAATCATTCCTACTTAACCAACAATCTCACTAAAGCTGTCAGGAACTCATCTAACCAAAGAAGGAGTCCTGTCCTGTGCTGTGAACACTGGGGGGGCTCCACAAATTCGGCGCCCATGAGCTGCTCCGCACAGGGCAGAGCCCTGGGCAGAAGAGCCTCTTCCGGAGGATGTGGGGAACAAAGACATGATTTTGCTTCAGCTACAGAGGGAGCCTCACGAGCAGAACTGAATACCAGGGTTGAAACCAGCCAGCCATCATTACAATTTCAAAGATGAATGTTGGTTTTTTAAACACAATTCAAATACCAGGCAGACAGAGGCAGCGAGCTCGAGCCCTGCTCTGGCTTTCTTGAAGTGCAGAGATACAAACTCCTGTTCTACAGAATTGATCAGTCAGCCTTGTCTAAAGCCCCTTTCTGCTCTGGGAGTGTTTGGTTGTCCTCTGTTGCAAGAAGAGGACTAGCACGGGCCTAGTTACACAAACATCAGTTTCTCCAAGAAATACACGCACAGCAATGCACTTGGAGAAATGCCTCAAGTATTAAAAACCAGCTCCTAAAAAGAAATCCTTATTATCTCAATATGGGTGCGAGACTAGTGAATCTAAAGGCCCATATGAAACCAATTTCATGCAATTTCGTAGCCATATATAATTGGGGGGTGTGTGTATGTGTGTATAATTGGTTTCAAATGCAGGTCACAATGGATTGACTGAAGCTTCTGGCTCGTTGTCAGTCCAGTGTATTCCACCACTGTTTGAACAACAGTTTTCTATTTAGAGGGAACTGGTAACCATCCTGCCTTTCTTTTGTTGAAAGAATGAAACCCACCACCCTGTATCAAGGAAAAGATTCGTATCTGATTTGAAGCAAAGACTTCATGTGTGCTTTGTTTACCACTGACAGTGATTTAAAGCCACATGTTTTTTAATGGTCTGGTAATTTTTACATTCCTCATTTTTAATCATTTCTGTGATGGAAGGTGAAGAAGGAACATTTCCTCTGCTTATGTCTGCTAAAAGGGTCTGTATCTGGACAGGACGCTCATGCAGAAGCTCATAATCACTGGTTTCCTATGTTAGCTACTTACTCCTTAACGAAGGGGAAACGAGCATTTCTGTAAAACCAAAGCTCTGCTGATGCTGAGGTTCACAAAATGCCAATACCAGATTTTACTGCAGTGGACCTCAACCAAGTAATGTCCCGGAAGGTTCCGAGAGCTGCCGAAGGAACCCTGCACAGCATCTTCCCAAACGGTACCTGTGCAACTCCTGTTTCTCACATGAGGTGAGGAAGACCTTGGCAGTACAAGATACTTTGTCAGAGTCCTGGTTTCAGGAGGGAAGGCTCGTGTTAAGGCCAAAGTCAAGCAGAAGCTGATGTATCTGAGGGTGAAGAAGGTGCCTGTATCCATCTCCTTTGAG
The DNA here is from genome assembly GCA_013398855.1 of Mohoua ochrocephala. NCBI lineage: Eukaryota > Metazoa > Chordata > Aves > Passeriformes > Acanthizidae > Mohoua > Mohoua ochrocephala. The sequence goes on along the minus strand of VZTA01011178.1, from coordinate 18,269 downwards.
TGGGCACACCCTGAATTACGCGGGCGAGCCAGGAAGGTGATGGTGTCCCCAGTCCTGCACCTCTGACTATTCCAGCTGTAACCTCTTGGAATACAGCTTTACACTGGTCTGTGAGCCCATAAACTCACTCATCTGTCTGAGAAAGCAAAGACAAAACCCCTCACGTTCCTGTGCAGCAGATTTTGACACCAAGAAAGCACTGAAAAAGTGGAGTATTACTGTCAGCTTTTTGTGCGTGTGAAAAGTTCAGGCATCTTTGGAGCTTTTCAAACTGGGTCAGGAAGTGTTGCACAATGAACACCAGCAAGCCAAGAAAATCAGGTGAGCGAAGGGAGAGAATGCTGATTTTTAGCAGTGCTTACAGATAGCCTTCAGAGAACAAACATTGCAAAATTCACAAGGAAAAGAAAAAGCACAGAGATAAATGGAATAGAATAAAAAAGTTACAGGAAACAATGAAAAAACTAAAATACTTTTACGCAAACCTTGCTACAGAACCTGTAAAGCTTTCTGCAGACTTTTAAACAGGAACAGATATATGAGACAGGCATCATTACAGCTGTCTCACAGATACAAATGTTAAGGTTACATCAGCATCAAGGGACTGGCCCATGGGTCACCCCATCACCCACTAGTGACAGCTCTGGGACTACAGTCCTGCTCTTCTCACCCCTGTGGACTTCTCATTCATGTTCAGCCACATGGCTGTTCATAAAATACCAAGCTGGGTTAACGGAAGGACTGTGCTGAACATTAGGAAAAAATGTCAAAAAACACCTTAAGCTCCATACAATTGAAAAAACAATATAGAGAAAACAAAGGACATTTCTGTGTGTAATTAGGTCACTACTTAGATTCAAATTCACATATATCATTTGTGCATGCCAGATCTGCACCTCTTCTGTTAGAGAACAGAGTACTTAAACACAGAATACATTCTGGCAAAAGATGAAAAGACATTTCAGCCAATAAGCTTTTTTGTGTGTAATCAGGTATGTCCAAGAAATAAGAAAGGTCCTTGGGAACCTACATCCTCTAGAATGGACCTGTCCTATTGCCTGTGACACGTTACAGGGGTATCCTGCACTGGACATGAGCTGACTGGGACACTGCCTGTTCTCCCAGAACAGAGCATCGCTTTTTGAGTGGGGAGCTGGGCTTCTCCAGCCCCTGCAAAGCTGCAAAAGAACATTGTGGTGAGGAAGCAAACAATCAAAATTCAACTTTCAGCTAGGATATAAACCCTTTCTGTTGCATCACTTAAGAAACACAAACAAAGGATATAAAGTTACCATCAAGTGCAGTGGTATTTTAGTTGGTCCTTTGGCAGAGATTTTCTCCCACAGCCCCCTTCGCACGTACCGGACAGTGGTGCCTGCGATCTGAAACTCACCAGGAAGCTCAATTTTCCAGTCGCTGTTAATGGATCTCTTACTGGAATCTTTTAAAGCTGGAATGAATCAAACACCACAGAATGAAATGCAAGCAAATTTGTGATTACAATACAGAGCCTTTGTCTCAAGCTACCTCAAGCACAAGATGCAGAAACCTTGTAATGCATGTGAGTTTAAAAGAATCAGACCCCCCACTTTTAGATGGCCCATTGTAATGCTTCTAACTTGGATATATTCTGCACTTCAGTTGATGAAGGTATTTCAAAGAATTAACATAAAATTCATAGATCATTTATCTCTGAACTCTCCTTTTAAATGCAACAACTCTGCAATTTAGTTTCCAAGCAGAATTTTCTTTCGGTTTCCAGATTTTGAGACCGCATTTTCCTAAATTCTCCTTGAGCAAAAGATCAATCAAATCTGTGTTGATACACAAGTGAAGATTTGCAAGTGCAAAATACAACAGACGCTAAGTTTGTGTGTGTTCCATAACCAAACACTGACAAATTAACATTCAGCTGTCACAGCTGTAAAGAGAAGTCAAGTTACAAAGCAGAGGCTGGTCAATGTGAACTTGGCCACCCTCTTTTCAGAGTCCAGGACACAAATGCATAAGGTCAGGTAGGGTCACATCCATCCTGTGCCTCAGTAAGGCCAATATGGAAAGCTCAACTGCAGAAGGAAGGTGAATATTGAGAAGAAAAGATACTTGGAGTTGTATGTCCTTTCTTCCAGCATAACTATTGCCTCAGGATTACCGACGTCCTTCAAACACTCAAAGACAACTCCAGCCATAAGGGCATCGCATTACTGTTGACTCATCAGTGCAAGCTGATTTAGGGATTGATGTGTTTTCTGTGTTAGAACGGAAGCAGAGTTATCCAGATGTTGGTGTGATGCACTGAGGGAAGAGAAAATTGGCAGACCCTGTTCCAGCGGAAAGTGCCAGGCCCCTTTGTGGAGATCCATTCACCGTGATCAAATCTGCCCTGACAGCAGACAGACAGAATATCCCACGTGTTACTGGGCTTCCTTAGTTCAAGGTTAACTGTGTCTTTTGGCTAAGCCTTTAACAAGATGTTTTTTTAACCTCTAGCATCTCATGCCTATTTTATTCTCTCCCAGTAAAGAACACAACTTTGCTCTCACTTAACTGAGTGCGTTGCAAGAAGGTAAGAGAAGCTGCTTAAAGCCTTTGGAAGTCAATAGGAAATCTCCCATTGTCATCCCTTTGGATCAAGCCCCCGTAGCCAGCAAACCCTCCCGGGTGTGCTTAGGATATATACATAACTTGTAACGTTTAAGCTCTGGTGGAGTCTGGAGCAAGTGGAGGTCACAATGTTCTCTGCATCTGTGCCTTTTTGAGGACCTGTACCCTGGGAATTCCTGGAAAAAGGTGGGTATCTGTCCTGCTACACACAACCTTCCTGACAGCTCTCACAGTCCCATGAGAGACTTCAAAATCAGGGTGAAGGGGAACTGAAGTGGGAGGTATGTGGGAGAATGTTTTTTCTGAGGAAAATTCTCTCTGGCACATGGCCCAGGGGTACAGTGGTGTCCTGGCATTTGCATGCTGCAGCAATGTGTCTCTGCCTGCGGCTCACTTCTCTTCCTGCCTTGTTCCTCATCTACAAAGTACCTTCTGCAAGCTCCAGACACAATTCTGAAGCACGACTGCTTTCCTCTGCCAAGGCCTAGTGGCTTCCAGGCAGATCAAAGCAGCCACCACGCTGGCCCTGAGGAGCCGTGGACACGACTAATCAAAGCTGGGGATGAGATAAAACTATCTCCAAGCAGCACGGCTGACTAGGAAAGATATCCCAGCACACGCTCAAAACTGTCTAAGAGGTTGAGTGACTTAAGCCATGCTTTGGTTCCAGCTCACCATCAAAGGGAGATAATTTGCTGATGAAAACCAACATTTCATCTTTGTGAACCTCTTTTCTGGGCAGGATCTGATTTTGATTGCTGCACGCACTGCTCCCTTAGTGACTGAGGAGATGGAGAGCTTGGAAACAGACCCGTTCCCAAAGGTGCTCCTCGAGGATTGCAGGAATTGCACTGGGGACTCAACAGAGCTTTTGGGCCAAAGTGTTTTAACCACTGTTTGCCTCCGTTGCCCCATCAGCAGAGATCAGTGCTGCGGCTACAAAACCCTCCATGTCTCAGACCCAGAGAACTCCAGTGGCTTTTGTCACACACAACCACTGGCTGGCTCTGCCCAGCCCCAGAGGTGACAGAACTAAACTCAAACTTGTACAGCAAAAGAGCAGAAGGAATAGGAACCCCAGCAACAACCTGTAACTTCTGTTTTTCTTGTTGGCTGGAAGGCAGGAACTGACCAATCAATTTCTAAACCTGGCATCTAGTCAGATCTTTATTTCTACTGTGGGTCCCTCCAGCTTGCTTCCCAGCCTGTGGACACAAACTGCCCAGGCATTTCCTGTTCAAGGTGGTTTTTAAGAGTTACAGCCAGCCAAGGCAGCCAGCGTGGGTTGCCTGTAGGTGGAGGGAAATTCTTCAGGCACTGCTCCCAGCACATGGAATAATGATTCCAAATCATGCTGGGCTTCTTTCCAAAATGTTGTACCTGGTTCTGAGTAGAAATAGGACCTGACTGGACTCAGCTTTGTGAGTGCTATTGAAATAGAAAATCCTTCCACACTCAGACCTGGATTTAAGAGCCTTATCAGAGTGGTCGGGGTTTTTTTCTTGGTCATCTTTAGTGTCCTACTGGAGCCTCCCTGCTGCTATTCTTCATCTCAGTTCAGCAAGACCTTGGGTATCTTTTCTTTGTTTTGAGTGTTCCTTGAAAGAGAAAACCCTGGAAAGCTTAGAGAGGTTCTCCTGGCTCCTGACCATGAACCAAAGAGCTGAAAGCACTCAAAGCTTTAAAAGAGCCAGATTTTTATCTATCTTTATGTGATGCACACAGGGCCAACTCCTGCTCTCAAAAATACACAATCCTAATCTTCACCACCCGGTGGGGAACCATCTGCTTTAGTCGAGGTTATGTTGTCCCAAGGAAGGGCAGTCTCTTGCTCCACGTAAGACTCTCAGTGCTCTGCTATATGCCAAAGCCCAAATACCCCGTGCAAACCCCACCAAGACAAACAAAAAGGCTGGTTTCCAGCAGGCAGAGCACTTTCAAAACCCAAAGAAACACTGGCTCCCATTGTTCCACCAGGCTTTGCTATGCCAAACATCTCACGTGTAGGCGGGATCCTCTGGCAGGCTGGCTACAGCATTATGGAAATAGGAGCAGCGGTGACATTGCTTCCTACCAAGAAGTGGCACAAATGCCAATGGTTTTGACCAAAGGGCAACTGAATGACATAATTTTCCCTTCTTCTTCCCCCTGAATCTGGAATGAAAGAGAACAAAAGCATCTTTCCTGGTCATATTGCCAACTTTGGCAGCATCTCAAGACAGAAGGTCCGTGGCACTAGACCTGAAATCCTGACACAACCACTATGCAAATGTTTTCAGCAGCATCCTATATTCCAGTGCTGGATATTAACATCTCCTTCTGGCTGGAGACAAAGAATTATAAGCAAAAGATGTGGAAATCAGAAACCAAGGTCTGAGCTTTGCTCTGACTCCCTGCATAGCCATGAGCAAGCTGCAACACCTCAGCTTCCTCTTCCACAAAACAGACTGTGACAAGCTTTGCAATCCTCTCAGAGTTCCTTCCTCTCTGGAAGCAATTCCATGGCCAAGCAGCTCTGATTGTGCCAGGGACCTTTCATGTGTTGGGATTTTTTTGGCTCTTGGACAATTTTCCTTGAAGCCCCTGCTCTGCCACAGGCTTCCTGTGTGAATTCAGGGCCACGGGGCATTAGCATTTCTGTGACCTGGACTCCCTAGAAGTAGATGGAGGTAAAAACCCTTTATCTATTGCACAGTAATGACACAGAAGGAAATGACCCAAACATTGGAGAGAAGAGGCAGAAGACCAGACTGACAGATCCTCAGTGTAACTGACTGACTGCACTTTACAAATGCCATTCTGACCTTTAATTTACGCAATGAGTAACTGAACAACAAATTCATTGACAGACTCTGCCCTACAACAACGTCACATGCAAATCTTACCCATCAGCCATGTCTAAACCTTTTTTCCCAATAGGAAAAGGAGGAGAGGAAGCCTGTTCCCCTCTAAAGGAATGCAGAAGTAGAAATGACAAGAGGATTAAACAAATTTTTTGGCCTGATAAAATAGAGGCAAGTGGACTAGAGGCTGCAGCTAAGCCCATCTCAGAGCGCAGGATCAGGTCCTGGGTACAGCATCCAGGGAAAATGTGCTGCTGCAGGAAATGGCAGTAGGTTACTGAGGGATATCAGCTGCCCTGTCCTGCTTCTGCTTCAGACTGAGTTGGGCGCCTTCCTATCAGTACCTCTGCCATTCCCTTCTCTAAACACAATGTTCTCTTCCCCACTCCCTCCTGAAGTGCTGTGTGCTCCTGGCAGCTCTGTGCAACCCACTGCCAAGTTCTGCTCAGGAACTCTCCTGTCTATATATAAAAGTACTCTCCGGTCCCTCCAGGTTGCACAGGGCCTGTAAGTGTCACATACTATCACATCAAGCAAACATCGTGAAACCAAGCCACAAAAGCAGAGATTGCAGCAAGGCTGAAATCACCAGCCCCTCCCTGGCAGCAACAAACCTTACAGGTCGTTTAAAGAAGGGTCATTTTTAAAAGAAAACAGAGCTGAATTTTAATCAAAACATTTTTTCTTTTGTCTTTTTACCCAGAAAGCTGTGAGCAGGTTTATCCTCGACCACTCTGATCCGCCGGGCACCCGCAGGGATCACAGCGGCTTCGATGTAACCTACAGCAACAAAAGAGGGGTGAATGAGAGCGGGGCAGGGCCATCCAGGATCAGCCATCCCATATCTCCCTGTGAAAAACTCAACTCCAGGCTGGGGATTGAGTGAGAAACACTCCAAATGAGATCTCTGCGCTGGCTTGTTAATTAGCTCTAATTAGATCTGCACCCTTCGAACCATCCTGGTTTTCCGGCAGTACTGACAGGGATGCACGAGGACACTGCGAAGTGTCACTGTCAGGAGCAACACTGCACAGAGCAGACATTTGAAATGATCTTTCTAATAGATGATCCTGCTCTGTCCTCCCTGTCAAGGCTGTGGTGTCAGACAGGACTCACTTCCACAAAATTTTTGATGATGCTAAAACTGAACAGAGGGAATTAGTGGGACAAATGAGGGAAAAAGCTTGTTTTCACTTACATTTCAGCTTTGTACAAAAATTCTGGAGGAGTTAACGATCTCCTTGCACTGGGCTGCTGAGAATTCAACAGCTCAGATTTAATGCAATAACAGAGCTGGAAGTTTCTCAAGGACTGACCACTGGTCACCTCCAAACAATTTTTCTAAGACCAATTTTGACTCACAGAATACAGTAAGAATAAGCAGGAGCTACAAGGAAGTGTAGCCTACTTTCCCCCACTATGGAGACATGTGGAGTTACAGATTTGTTCCATGAGGTGGAAGTGGTGCCTTTAAATAATAAAGCAGAGGAACATTAGGGCCCATTTCAAAGAGCCAGGCAGAGTTTTTCCACTGGCTTCACTGGACTTTGAATCAGGCCTCTGTAGATGACACTAATCTCATCACGACCATGACTTGATTCCTTCTAATTGGCCACCCAGTTTACTTTGCAGTGTATCACTTGGCACCTTTTTGGGGTTATTGCTGTCCTCTTTCTCTTAGATGTTAAGCAGCTTATCCTGTATGTTCCCTCATCCACTTTTCTTGCTTTAAAGGGCTCTGTGAAGCTGTTCTGTGTCAGTGATGCCTTTATGGGAACTGTGGACTGTCTAGAGCAATGGGTTGGAGAAGTGCTGGCACAAGGAGCAGTGATTCCTCTAGCACTTAGCAGTGTTCAGGGAGCTATTTCAGGGATAAAAGTGCGGCTGAACAGCCCTGCTTTTGCTGTGCTGATACAGAGAGGACTCAGAGGAGGATGGTGACAGCCTCTTGCACCTCAGCACTAACTGATTCTCCTGCCACTGTGACATGGAGTGAGACAGATTTGGGGTCTCAGACAGTGGATTCATTTCCTGAATAGTCATTTCATGCGTAAGGCTTGAGCTCTTGGGTTTCATCAGATGCAGAGGGTGGGCAGCCGACTTGGGCCAGACGGGCTCCCTCTTTCCCTGATTGTTGTACCTGAATGACACTTTCATCTGACCCTTCAGTTCAGTTCTCTTTGCACTTGTTCCTCCTCACTCACTTCTCCCTTACTCAGGATATCTCAGAAATGGTCACTCATCCCTTGCAGGAAAACCAGCGAGAGGGGCAGCAGAGCTCAAACCTTGTCTGTGCACAGAAGCCAGAGCAGAGGCTCTCCCGGCTGCAGTTCCAGTCCGGGCTTCACCAGGAAAAACCATTACTTCCAGGGTCAATTTTCCAAAGCTAATACTGAAATCTGTTATGAAATCAGAGCAAAGAGATGTTGGGCTTTATTCTAGACATTGCCAGGAGTTGGTTTTCCATCAGCAGAGATACCAAATCATAGCCAGTACAGAGTGTTTCAGATATCAAACATCCCCACTGCACCCCATGCAGCCGCATATAAACCCAGCCAACAGCTACTCAAGACACGAAGACACAGCAAAAGTGTGACCGGTGACAGCCTGCCACAGGGAAACAGCTCTTGAGACACCCCTGAACACCCCTGTTAGGAAAGCAGTTTGGAACATGCCCAAGTTTCAGGTAATTTAATGTATCTACTAGGGGACTATTTACTTATTTCGTTTTTAAACCAGATACAAATGCCCAGAGCTAAATCATGCAGGGGCTGGAGACAAAGTTACTCTGAATTTAGTGGAAGGCAGTCACTAAGCTCAGTGAACTCTGGGTCTGTCCCCTGACCCAGCAGCAGCCAGGAGTGTGTCACACTGCCTCAGAGGTGAGCAAACCCTGCGGCTGTGCTGGAGGCTCAGCTCAAGCCATAAATACACTCATTTCATCACTGTGCCACGAGAGAAACACCACGTGGAAAAGTGATTTTTATGTTACTTTTTACAATAGCAAATAGTGAAGTGTGAGCTATTAATAGAGTATTAGTTCTGGAGACTGTTTGGTTTGGTCTCACACCAGATTTTTCTCCTTGTGTAATTTCTAATCCTGATTGATGTCTTTGGGGGGTTGCATTCAGAGCTCCTGAATAAGAAGAAACACACTGTGCTAACTCACTGTGGCACAAACCTGACTGCTGACCTTCACTCTCCTGTTAAGAGAACTGCCAGATGCTTTGCAGGTGTTTGGATCTGACCTGTCCTCTCAGAGGTGAAGCAGAACCCTTGGGCATGTCCCACCAGGAGCATCTGGACACTCTCATTCGTTATCTCCAGCAATGTTGTGTGAGTTAGTGGTCGAATTCTGTGGCAAACAGACTGGATATCACCCACGCAAATCTGCCACGGGTACAAACTTGGATCGCCTCCACCACTCCACTCTGGTCCTTGGAGCTGGTGTGAGGCTTCCGGTCACAGATTCCTGATCTTTGAGATAACTGCACCAGGAAACACCTCCAGTGTTTTCCAGGCACATTTTATTAAGCAAACTGTAACTGCAGATCACCAGAAAGATTATCAAGTGTCAGCTAGAACGACCAAAAAAAAGTCTCAGAGTTGGCCCCGAGTCAAGGACTCTCAAAACTCTGTTAGGTCTTAGGATAATTGTCTGCAAGGCCGGGGTTTGCAAGGCTGGGCTTAAAGTTCGGCTTTAAACGAGGAACTGGTTAAAGACTGATGAGATTTGGCAACTGTCAGGCAGTATTTTTAGTAATTTCACCCATAAATCAGCCTGTTAAGATGAAGCTTTGAAAATACAACAGGAGAACTTCATTATTTGATAATTTATAGTGCTATATGCAGTATACTCCACCTTGGGAACAGTTACTTTGGCACACACCAATCTCTCTGGATAATCTGCATTACATCAGTGTCTCAGGAATGTAAGACTGTGATTGAAGCAAATCCTAGATACAAATTTTATGGTGTAACTCGCATTAGGAGAGACACCAGAACAAAGAGGTGGCTTTGTCATCAAGGAGATTAATATGTGAACAGTGGCTACTGTATCTTCATTTAAATGCTGGAGAGATTTGCAAGAGGAAAGCAGCCCACACAGAAAAATCCATTGTTAGCCATTGTTATTACTCCCAGAAAGAACAGAAAGTTTAGTGTGAACTTCAGAATGCCACTGATCTACTGCAAAACTCTTCTAGTTCACACTGCAGTGAAAGACAGACTCTGAGGTGAAGGAAAAATTATCCCATGGCTGGAAGTACCAATCTCTGGGCACTGCACCTTCGTATCTTATCCCTGTACACACCAAAATCAGGTGTGAGAAAGTCAACAGTACTCAGCCCATTATCAAACCTCCCAAAAGTGCTTTGAACAAACAACTCAGGGTAGAAGCCAAGGAGATCAGGCTGTCCTGCCTACCTCTCAGCCACAGCCAGCACAGCTTCCATGATATTTCGGGGACAAGCATCGGCTGGGCACCTCAGACTCCATCTCCTTCCCACCTTGCAGCTTTTGCTGAGGGCTACTTGGTGCAGTGGAGTGCAAATTATGCACTGAATTATTTTCTGAATAGCTGTGATGATTCTCCTTTGCTTTTAGCCTGAGAATAAATCCTCCACAGCAAACTGCCCACTTCCAGCCATGGGATAGCTCATTTGGAAAAAAATCATTTTTCTGGAGAGCCATGGATAGATTTCAAAGCCTCCTACCATTGCTGCAAAGTTGGTTACTGGGATTTCTAACTTGCATGCTCTGATGAAACCCTTCTAAGGGATCTCTGAGTTAGAGATTAGGTAGAGCTCTATTTTCTCATAATTTACATGTGCACCCTATTGATAAAAAAAGTTTTTGTGTTGGCTAAAGATGCTCCTGGCCAGCACTACAGCACTACCATTCAAATTTCTCTTAACAAGTGCTGGACAAACAGCATATGCAATAAAACCCCCACTTTTCCACCATCTTAAAAAGAAAAATTCCTAGCAAAGATGTACTTTTCTTTTCCCAAAATGATAGTTGCAACAACTGGCATATCTCACCTTATTAGATTCTGCCATTAAAAAAACCTCCAAATATCTGTGGTCATTCTTTTGAATCATAACCAAATGAAAATCTTGATGTGGCTGAGAAAAATCAAGAGAGACAGACACAGGTCTCTGAGCAATACAGGAACAGCCTTGGAGAAGCTGTCAGTGATAAATCAGCTCCCCAACAGACAGGAGTCAAAGAGCTGTCCTTCATTTCTAGATCCCCTGGACAGTGGCAGGGTGACACAGAACAACTCTGTGTTTGGTTTTGAAAAATTATTTTGTAGAAATAGGTACAGGGCATGCTGCCAGTCAAAAGGAAACCTCAGTCTAAACAGTGCATTCAGCTGGCCTGCTGAAGACAGCCAGCTGCACACAAGTGTATGTGATGCTTAGCATCATAAATAAAGGCTTTTGACCTCCTCTCCAGCAGAAAAATGGAGTCCATTTCCAGTTGGATCACCCTGGATCACAGGTGGTAAGAGCAGAACTGCTGGACCTCCTACAAGGCACTTTGAGTGTTCCACCATCTTCCCCACCAGGGTGGCAGAACCTCTGTGACATTAAAGTTGGGGGAAAAAAAAGAAATAGACCTGGTTCTTTTTGCTCGGTGCATGAAAATTTGGCTTCCTTTCACGCAGATAGGTTCACTAAAAGGAAAGGCTCTGTACTTTGTATCTCTGACCAGGCAAGTGAAACAGTAAAAAGACTTGACGTCTATCCATGGCTTTTGACACCAAACTTCCCCAAGCTAATCCGACAAAAAGAAGATAAAGAACCAACACCAAAGGATTTCACAGACACCCACTGACACTGCAAACAGCATTCAAGTATCTTACACGAGAAACACTTGGGAACGGCCTTTGCCTTTGCCATCACACATGTGGAAACCTTCTTACAATGACTATTGGTTACTAAGAAACAGAAAGGAGTTGGCAGGGGTTTAGTTCAGTTCACAGGGCTCCACAACATCATTTGCAATCACAGGACACAGAAGGACCAAACCTGCAACCAGAGGAGTCCCACGGGCACAGCCAAGGCCCAAGGCTGCAGCTGCAATTCCCCAAACAGATCCCACTCCAAAACAATCAATGTCTTGATGTTTGAAGTCTATTCTCTTTTGAAATAATAAATCAGCACACTGGACTCAGGGTCTTGGCCCTGACTTGGATCACAGCCAGGTCGCGGGGATTTGCCACTGAACTGTGCAATCATTTACACACCCAAACCATGAACTTGTTATCACCAGCATATTGTGGATTTTCCTTTGCCTCAGCTTCCATCAAATTTTTGCACATTTTTGCTGAACTGTCAATTAAAAAAAAAGCCATTTTTTTCCTTGAGTAACCTCACGTTCACTCGTGATACCCCAAACCCGGAGCTTTGCCTACTGCATGAGATTCAGTGGGTTCACCTGAGGACCTGATTCTGCAGAACAGCAGCGCGTGAGCAGAAATGGATGGGAGCAAACATAAAATTTAATTACTTTCCAAATTAAAACAAAACATCTAATAAATGGTTATGAGGTTATACTGGTAAAAACAATTATCTTCTAGATTTTTGGGTAAAGGTGGAAACGTTGCACTGACAAAGCAACGCTTTGACAGGTTTGTGCTTCTGAGATGATCAGCAAAGAATCCGAATGCTTGAACACTGTCCACGAGTCATCAGGAATTCTTTCTGATTAGGTTCCAGGGCACTGGGGGTGAAAACCTCCTGCAGTGTCCTGGCAGCCAGTTAAGGCTGAAACTCTTCTGTTCTTACAGCCTTGTAAAGTCACCACCTCAAGCAGTCTGTGTAGCTGGAAACGGATGCAACCTCCTGGCAGTGACCCAGAAATTTCTTATTTATCTGCACAAGATGTTTTGTAGACTCATTGGAAGAGATAAAAGATAGCTGCTCTTCAGGAGCATGTATGAAGCCCCTGAAAGCTGTATAATCTGCTACAGAAATGGAGAATAGCTGGGGTTTTTTCAGTGGAAACGAGGAACTTTTCCCACCACTTGCATCAAATGCAAAAGTCTTGATGTAAGTGGGTGGAAAATAATTGGGACAAAAGAGTCAAAGGCACAAATGCAGGAAACCATTCAACAGGTTGGCCAAGCATACAAACGTGCTCCAAAGATGTGGTCCAGGTGGGAAATCCCACCTGCATCTCACAGGAGGTGACAGATCCCAGCTGGCCCCACAGGTGAGGAGGAGGAAGGTGCAGAGAAAGGTCAGTGAACAAAATCAGAGCTTCAGACTTCAGAGCTGAGACGTTGACTAAAGGGAGCAGCTAAGCACTGGCACTGCTTTAGCCACTAAACTGAACTGAAGTGTGTGCTTAAAGGGGATTTTCATGTGCTTTGTGGAACTCAGTCCTGGAGCAGCACATGTTGAATATATTTCTCCATATAGAAATGGCCATTCTGTATTCACTGAATGGGAAATAATTTGTTTTCTGGACAATTGTTTCCTCCTGGAGCAGTTTCCAAGTTCTGGACATGGCTTTCCCTCCCTTTGGCTGATTAGGATGTGTGATAACAGGTTTCTCAGAAGTGTAGTACAGAAACCCTGGAACAAAGACTAATTCAAACACCAAGCTGTACATACATTAATGTTTAACAACAGAGGGAGAAGTCTTAATTCCAAGCTCCTATATCCTATACTGGATACTTTTACTGGCAGGGAACCAGTAAAAATATTCAGAGGGGAGTTCTCTTTCCTTTAGCTGAGATATTCTGATTATAACATGAATCATCTACAACATGCAACATGCATCATTCTGAGACCTCAAAGATGGTGCTGAAATCCAACTTCCCTCCCACTGGGAAAGATTCTGTGATTTTGTCTCCTACTTAAAATCATCAGCACCAGTAGCCCTCAAAATGAGAAACACAACTTCACTCTGAATTTCAGGCAGAGGCAGTGGCTGGTATCTGGGCAACCGAGTAAGAAGCAGATGGGATATCACACTCGAAGTGAGCTGGGGTTTGTTTTGTGTTTCTTAGGTGCTTCCCAGAGCTGTTCTTGCGAGGTGACTCCAATGCTATCCAAGCAAAAGAGCTGTTACTGCCACACTAACTCTCCTCCAGCAGGTAGGAGAACCCCACCGAGCGTTACTCACCCATGCCCTTAGTGTGGTTGAAGTCTCCTTTCACCACTTTGCAGGTTTTCCCATCGCCACTGCAGATCCCACAGCGATCCTCTTTGGCAGCTGAGCCAATGATCCCATCACAGCCAATTTTCTAAGGACAACAACCAGAGGCCCCCATTACTTCATTTGCAAGGTTAGAGCATTTCTAAACAGTGAGGTCAAGACTAAGATTGACATCTGACTGAAAACCTGAATGGGGAGAAAACACTGAATTCTTAATTACACTTTTGAAATACCTGAAGAAAGACCTCATTAATCAGATGGCTTAAGATACCCGAAATGCAAGAGCAGTTCAATGGAAGCAGGTCAGGCTCATATCTGGCCGATTTCTACCACAAGATTGCCTATGCAATTATGAAATTTTCCACATGCTTGCACCGTATTAAAAATCAACATTCAAGTGAAAAATAAATGATAAAATCTAACAGTTTCACCTAAAGCTTTGTTATAAATGGCGTTTTCGTCATTTTCTATACATACCTAATTTTTTTCCAATAAAACCCTGCAGTTCTGCTTACAGAGATGGGAAGACTCACAATATTCTCCCTGTAGCTATTGGGATTATCACCATAATCTTCCTTATTCACAAAGCATTTACAGGTTATGATGGTGAACATTCCACATTTGTAGATCCTGAGGCTGACAAGACTGTCATTAATCTATATAAATTGTATTCTGTCCTCAAAATAATCAGCAATTCACTCCTAAAACATAAATTTCTGCTGAAATAAGTGTTGTCATTATGCAAGTTATTAGCAGAGATTGCATTGTTAAAAATGAGTTTAAGATTTATTCTGCACAGATAAACAGTTTCTTGGCAAATGAGTAGCAGGACTGTCACAAATAAGACTTATTTGAATGAGGCTATTGGGTCTCTCCCTTCTTTGCTTTCCTATAATGAAGCCAGAGGAAAGTTGGAGAGATATCTTAGGGAACAATCAAAACAACAAACATTTTGAAAAATAGGGTAAGCAGGGAAATATTAAGAGAACCTGGGCTGTTTATCTGAGCCTGTCTGCATGTAAGCAATGCAATTTGGATCAGAACTCCAACATTCCCCTTGTTTCAGAAGACCCTGGCCACCGCCTGAGTCCAGATGTATTTCAGGGATCAAAGATTGCCAGCGTTCCACCATGTGCTGATGCAGAGCTTGTCTGGGTAAATCATTAGGGACAGACATGCTGAGAGAGGATGATCATCCCAAACACATACCAGGGAAATGCTGCTCATTAACTGGCACAGCACCTACACTGGTGCACAGGAACAGCAGGAAAGAACCTGTATAAATGGGAGTTAAAAGAGGAAGGAAGAAGATCATGGAGTTTCTGGCAGTTGCAATTCTCAAGCCTAAACTTCACGCCCATGTCCAACAAATAATTTTGGGATATTGAACGTGATTCTGCCCCCAGAACAGAAGGATGTCCCAGCAGTTTTCCTTCCAGGAAAATCAGGATGATTTATTAATGGGGTTGCTGAAAGGCAGCTGGAAATAAATGCCTGCCTGCCACCCTGCTGAGATACTGGAAAGGCTGTGTTCAATTTAAGGCTCTGGTGCTATCTTTTATTGTGCTGCATTGTTATTAGCACTATGTGAGCACACAGATGAATAAAGGGAACATAATGAGTGTTGAACCACACTTATTCCCAGAGCTACATGAGGAGTCTGTAGGACTCTAATGGAGGCAGGGAAAGAGTGGGGAGCTGGCAATCACATGCTTTGTATTTATGCTGGAGTTTCCCAGATAATGGAAACCAGCGCAAGCCAGCAAAGCTTGGGAAGACTGAGTCTCCCCTCAGCTGAGACTGGGGTTCAAGACAAGCCATTTCCTCACACGTTTGCTTGGTCACTGACACCCTTCGACTTGAGAGACCCTCTCTGAAGGCGTGGAAAGAACCCACTGAATCCACAGATGTAACTCCCAAAATCTTCACTGTTTTTTACCTTTCATCTTCACCCTAATTCCCTGTGAGTGAAGGAAGTGGGAATGGCACCCTCCTCTTCAAAGGCACCATTGCTCCCATCCACTTTCCCCTCAATTCCGGCCTTGAGACTTAAAGCCCCCTCACATTTGGGCCAGGAAACGGCTTCTTACAAAGGAATATCTCTAAGAGAATAACACACTTTTTTTTTTCCTGGCTTCAAGATGAAAATTGGTGCATTCTTGCTACTTTATGGGGGAAAAATACCTTGGAAGCACTTTAGTGTTGTCTACATAAACATTAGAGCCCATTTCCCTCTCCCCAAGCCTTCCAATCATTTCCAAACTGAAAGTGCATTTAATAATAGTACATTTAATAACAGTACGTTATGAAACAGCTTTGGGTAAGATTTGACAGTGTATTCCAAAAGCTGAAACATCATTTAGAAGCACATTGCAGTGACCACCTTGGTCACTCTGATCCTTTGAGAACTCCCAACATGGAAAAGACTCTTAAAACCACCACCGTGGCCACTCTTAAAACAAGTGGATCAGTAGATCAAAGGGGGAGAGACAGGGCTGGAAGGGCAGAACGCAGTGGGCATCACCCTTCTGAGAGCAAAGTACCTGCCAGCAGTCCTTGGACTGTTAATTGAGAGATACATCCAGGTTTCTCCGAGGTGTGAGAGCCCCTGAGATTCCAGCACGGGGTGGAAAAACTACTGAGTCTACATCAGCAGCTTCCCACTGACAATATGCTCTGTGTGCTGTACTGTGTCCATCCTTTAACTACAGAGCTGTCCTCAGCCTGTAGAAAGCTTTCCAAAAAGTGAGGGCCTAATTAATGATATGCAAAGGGAAAATCCCAAGTTTCACTGCTCAAAAGTAAAGTTTTCACAGTGCAGAAAGAATCCTTTAAAATCTAAATAGTTGAGGGGAGTTATTTGATCTTTGCCACCCCTCACTTGCTTTGTGTCGCTTCCTGTCTGCTGCAATGTACCGGTCAAGGCAAGGGGATTTATTAAATTGAGCAGCAGAAAGGGGAAGCTTTACATTCTGAAGAAAGAAAGACCTTGTAAACAACAATAACATCCCATGGTGTTTTCTGACCCAAGAGTTATCCTGCAGATGAGCAGACTGAGTCCATGGCCTAGCCCATCCAGCAATTGCTGGACACTTTCAGTTCCATCAGTCTTGAATGGACTGGTGAGAAGGGAAGTAGCTTTAAAACATGGGAATGCTGGCAAGAAACATGAAAATAAGTCTTTTAGGGCTTCAAGTCCTCAGCATGGACAGTCAGAAATGTGTCCACAGGTTTCTTAATGCTCTTCCGCCCAGGCAGTCTCCTGCTCTGACACCACCTTTTGGAACTAGCCACTGACCTTTAAATTGGCCGGTAACTGCACGTTTGCTGAGCCAAAGGCCTGAAATTAATTCTCTTTAAGCCGGTATCTCCATCCACCCTTCCTTCCCTCCCTCCCCCTTCTTCTCATTTTTATAATTAAACATCTGAAAGTACTGCTTGTTGGGTGGTATTTCCAGCTTCAGTCATTGCTGGCTCCAGCATAGGAAAACTCCTCTTCTCTTTTGAATACATATCACTTGGATTCTTCTGTGTGAACTATTCTCTGTATTGCTTGGATATTTTTTAATTATATTTTTATTTGTATTTTCAATGGCTGTGAAAGAGCTCAATTGATACAGCTTGTGAGAGTCTGTTTTGCTACATAAACACAATTATTTTTGTTATATACACCCACCCTGTGCAAGAAATGACATTGTAGGCTCACAAAACTGTAATGCTTCCCATATGCTGAACTAACTGGCTGTCTCAATGGATCAAATATAAATATTGATGCAACATGGGCCATTTTACAAATTAATCATGTACAGAGCAGGCTGGTTATGACAGATTCATCTGCACTGCCAATTCCTTTTGTCCATAATAACCAATGTCCATTGATACCTCCAGAGATGGACCACATGAAACAGGAATGTACAGATGTGAGCAAGTGACATTCAGCTCTGAGGGAAAGAGAATTCTTATTTCTTTGTTTTAAACACGTCTGCCCCTGTGGAGGATTGTGGGTGGCTGTCAGGGCTGGGTGAGGTGAGTCTGGGTCCCTGATCAAGCAGTTCATCTCTGAGTTACTCCTGTATCTGTTCCACAACAGATTTTGTGTGATGGATTGGAGTCCATGCAGGAGTTAGTTCAGCAAATATCCTCCTGTCATTTCCTAAGCCTTCAGATTTGGTCTGAATCAGAGCAGCTCTGCCGGATCAGGAGTTAGACACCTCCTCTTTTAAATTAGCATCATCTCATCTGCATTAGATCTGCAGCATCACCTGCCCACTGACTTTGTGCTTAGACCCCTCAGCAGCTCATGGGGGTGTTAGACCCAATAATTCTTGACTTTTCACATACAGAGACTGAAGGTTATGTGTCAAAACCTCTGTGTTTATGAGAGAACATGCAAATACTACAAAGCTCTTTCCCATCCCAGGAACTCCTTTGCTTCTGTTCTATTATATGCTTTCCATGGGATAACATGGAAGAAAAACTGGGGGAAACAGCATGGGGTTTTTTTTTCATACCCCTCTGCAAAGTACACCAAAAACTCGTAGGATATCAACAAAGAGTTGGTTTCTGTCACTACGCTTTACTCACCAAAATCTCTGATACTCTTTTTAGCCTTAGATGACATTGCTACAGATCCAGACACAGAAAAAAAAA
>VZTA01011173.1:0-14074 GCA_013398855.1 Mohoua ochrocephala | reverse complement strand
CCCTTTCTTTTTCGCGCTGTGAAATTGATCCACTTGGGCCAGGCTCAGGGAAGAACCTGTCCTGTCTTTCACCATCGGCTGTGTGTGGTGTTTTTGGTTCGGCCTGGGCCATGTGGAAGTGGGGAGGTGGCGGGGGGGCCCACTGGCCCCAGAAGCCTCACCGTGATGATCTCGGCTGTGCGGCAGCTCGCAGCTGTTTCTCGTCTGCCTGCGGCTCCGGGATTGTTCTCCCAGCAACCTGGGCCCCTGTGCCAGGGGGAGGGCCAGGCCCGGGCCCGCTCCAGGGATGGAGCCCAGGGCCCATTTCCCCCTCCCCCACTCGGTGGGAGAGCAGGAACAAAAATGAAAATTCCCATGCTAGCACGCCTTTAAGTATGCAAATCACAGAAGCGTCATCAGCTTCTCATTGGGTTAGCAACTTGTCCATCAACTAAGTTTCAACCTACCACACTTCTAAAATTCCGACATCTAAGACTTCGGACAACTTCAGCCTTATATCCATGGAGATTTCTCCCTGAATCAGAGCAGATGCCATGTCCCTATTTGAAAGAGGGCAGAATTTGAGGGGTTCTGGTTTTCCAGTGTGTGAAAACTTGAAGATCTCTTTAAGTGTTCACAGCTGGGAAGAAAAAGGGTTGATCCAGGAGACTTCTGGGGAGGGACTTTGTAAGCAACATGTGGGCTGGAAAGAGATTTCCTCTAGTAGTATTCTTATTTCTGAGACAGGAATGGACGCTAAAATTTTGTTATTACTTTCACTTATAATGAACTTGCTTGTTGTTGTGCTTGTGATGTTACAGCTATGAAATAGACCAAGTTTTACCTGATTAACTTCTACTGAAAGAGACTGAGAACTAATCTGATTCCAAAGGCGCAATGGTGAAGCAAGTTTATATGGGAAGATTGCAGGGATGGCTGATGCACTGAAAAAAATTTGAAGAAGATTTAATAAAAGAAAAAAAAATTGTGCCTTTCAAACTTCATAACACATTTCATGTCCAAGCATGAATTCTATCCATCTGCAAAGAAAAAAATGCCATGTATCAAAAAGAGCAGAGAGAAGACATTTGAATTGAATAAGCCATTTTTTAGACTTGAATTAGTTTTATTCCTCTGTGAGTTTAGGGACAGCAAATAAGACAAACAAATGAAGAAAGAAGACAGATTTGGAAGATAGTATGGAGAAAGTGGCTCCCTGGGGAGAATAATGGAGTGAGGGAAGGGTAGGATGTGAATCGAAATCCAGTGAACAAATTACAAAATGTGGGTGTGGAGTGACAGAGGGAAAACAGAAAAGATAGTAGCTAACAAAAGACTGGAAATGGAAATGCATTGCATCACAGACTAAAATAACCATGTTAGTTGTCTGTTGTAAAGAAGGTTGTGAGACAGGACCGGTACTTTAATGTTATTTACTCCATTCCCAGTAACTCTGAAGTCCTGTGCAGACTCAGGTCTCAACTGTGCATTCATCAGTCTAAAATCCACCTTGCCTGCCAAAGCAGGCTGAGTTGGAGATAGTGAAGGGTTCCTCCTGCTGCACCTCCTCACTGGGGTTGCTCTCCTTCCCTTCTCCTTGCTCCAGTCCCAGGAAGGTGATTCAGTCCAGGAAGAGTGCAGTTTTGCACTCTTCCTGCAAACATGCAAGTGGTGCAGTTTTCTTAAGGAAGATGAGGCACTTCTCTACTTGTCTGCTTACTGTCTTTCTGGAACAGCCTCACCGTGATAGTATGGCTGAACAGCGGCAAAGATCGTTGCTAAAATGGAGTTGACTCTCAGCAAGTGGGGAGAAGAAACTAAATATAAATAATAAATAACAGTTAAAAACCATTTTCAGGTAGAGAGAAAGAAATAATTGTGTAGGCTGCTGTTCTACCCCAAGACACAGCTGGCCAAAATGACTTTTAAAATGTCAAATTGACTTCAAAAAATCAAAATACTATTCAACAACTTGATTGTTTTTAAGCATGAATGTTGTGAGTTAGACAATTTTGGAAATTATATTTTATGTGTAGCTAATTTAGCCAAAATTTTCAATCAGGTGACTGACTTGGGGAGCCTCTGTATAAATACAAGATCACATTGTTAGCAACTTGTCCATCAAGCTGTTCCTGAATGCCTGACAGGCCTGACAACTTGATCGATAAGTGATCCCATTCACCCAGACCTGCAGGTGGCTTTTGTACTCTCCCTGCTGGAAGATGACAATCACACTCATTAAAGGCAACACAAAGCATCGCCAATGCCATGTTTCCTGTCAGACAAATACAGCCAAGGCCTATTATGATTTTATCTGAGAGAAATTGATTTAATCAGCAGTCTAAGATTTAACCTATTGTTAATAATGCAATTTAAAGCTTTTCTCTGTTGCTTCTGACCAACCTAACTGGAATTTAAATGGGTAGAAGTGACGTGAACAAGCTCACAAGGGTCAGAGTTTATCTTCTCCGTCTGTGCCAGACTCTTTGATGTTCCATGTGAAGGACTAATCCTCACGATTCCAGAAACCATCCTGTGAACAAGAAATAATTTACCGAAGCTATTATGTGACATATTGCTGTCTTAATTTGGGTTTTACAGAAGTTTCATGTTCTGTAAGCTTGAAGCATCTGGAAGAAGCATCAAACTGAAAGCTGACAGGTTGTGTAAAGATAATGTTAGATGAATATGCTGCAATAATGATCTATTCATTTGCAGCTTGTTTTTAGTGTTGTCTTTCTTCTTTTTTTTTTAATCCAGCATTATTCAATTAATTACAAACTACATTAGCTTTGTATTTGTGGGGAAAAAAATGTTTTAAGTGATTTTTTTTAAATTTAATTCACTAAAATTACAAGAGAAAACACATAAAATAACACTAAAATGATGACTGAAAAAAAAAGGATATTGATTACTTGTAATGGGTTTATTCTACTGTCAGTCACTGCCAGTTTGTAGTACAAACATATTTTTCATGACAGATCTGAACCAATCGTCATAAATTCTGATAATGACTTGCAAATTTAGTAATAAATGTATTAAAATTAGATTGAATATGAAGACTGGTTGTATAATAAAAATACTTTCTGAATCAACACATCCATTCTCCCTTAGTCTCTGACTATAAACCTGCTTCTTTGGGTTGCATTCTGCTTCCGTCATCCAAACAGTATTTGATGGGTAAAAGAAAAAAAACCCAAACTGCTGGAAAAGAAAAAAAAAAATAGGAACTCTAAGTCTGTGTTCCTGTTAAACAACATGAGTTTGGAGAGAATGTATGGTGCAGGTTGTCCTGAAGGGAAGAGCTGAGAGGGTGGGTTCACAGATCTGCTAGGGAGGGGACGTGTCATGCCCACAGGACAGCATGGTTAGCCAAACCACAAAGACATTCAGAGACTTAAATGCACAAATAGAAGACCCTTATATTTTCACAGTCAGCCTTAATATGTGAAACTAGTGATTGTGGGGTGAAGATGCTAAGTAAGAGAACTAAATGAGTATGGGAGCTGAGGGAGTAATCTGTGTGTGAAGAAGTGAGGATGAAACTATTGCTCCAATCAACACTGCAGAAGATAAAAATCTTCTGATTAATGTACTGAAAATTGTGATTTTGCTCTCAAATTGCTGTTACTCCATGTTTTTCTCTGGTTGGGCTACAGCTCCCGTGAGCTGATAAACATCAGCTCTAGCATCTCTGACACTTCTGTGGAGGAAGAGCAGGTGTACAGTTCATCCCAGAATCCCAACAACACACAAGACATCCTCTCAGATTTCAGTTGCAGTGCTAAAGCAGTGCTTTTCAGCCCAAAAGCTGTCACCTGCTGGGTGGAGTGAATCCAATATCTTCCAAGATATTTCACAATGGGGACAAAAAATATCCATCCTTAGTATCTGAGCTAGGAGTTCAGTTTTGTCTTGCTAAATTTTATGTTAGAGCAGACAAGTAGAGGGAACGTCGTGATGACAAGTCAGGATACACAATTGGAAAGCTAGGCTTTTCATTCATCAGCAGAAAAATGGAAGGTGAAAATGTAGCATAGGTTGGTTTTCCCCGGGGAGGTTGTACTGGGAGTGCACTGTGCAACAAAGAAAGAATGATGCATACCCCCTAAAGGAGAATTGGAGAGTTAGTAATAGGGAGAGGAAACAGCAGAGATCTGTAAAAGCTACGGAAGAAAATGACTTTGCAAGTGCATTACCTGCAGTGACATTGTCAAAACAAGGTTATTTCTGCAAGACAACTGAATTAAAAATCTTACTAAAAGGGTGGAATGGCAGTGTCACTGCAGTGGAAGTCAAAATGGGACAGCTTTAGCAAGAAGTGAGAGAAAAGAAATTACAGTAAATCTCTGGGTGAATTTAGAGGTGAAGAGAAACAAGACAAATGTCTAATAATGTATTGGTGGAATCTTTAGTAAGCTCTGAGGAGGAAAAGGTTTTCACACTAGCTGTAGTTTAAAGGAAACTGAGACCATCCATATTCAAGTATCATGAATGAAAGGAAGTTATTTATTGAGTCATCAAAGAGATTTTATACGCATGTGTTTTAATTACAATTAAAGTTATACTTTAAAAATAGTTTTGATGACAGAGTAAGTATGGATCTTCATCATGTTTTCAGTAACACTTAGAAACAAACATTTTCAGCAAAATATTTTAATGCTACTGTTTAGACATGCACAAGTTACTGCTGAATAGCCAGTTAACATGAATTATCTGAGCCGTGGTGATAGTCCAGGGTGACTTTTGAAAGAGCAAATGCAAAGTCATATGACTTAGTTCAGTATTTCTTTGCCATATGTTAAGTAAATTTGATTTGCCTCATGTGAACTTGAAGTTGCCTACATAGATAGTTACCCATTTGTAATGTGTCTAATGGTGTGAACTTTCAGCGTGAAATCATACAAGAAGACCAGAATAACTCTTTTAATCCAGTAAATGACCTTTAATACTGCTGCCAGTGTCACAATGATCGCTAAATTATAGTGAAAATGAAGACGTCCTTCTACTGTTGCTACTGATTTTAATGATTTTTTCCCATACTGTTTGTAAAGTAGTGACCCATTTTTTGTTATCGTGCTAGTTATATCCTGCTATGAATCTTACAATAGTTTCTGCTTCCTCTTGAAAATTCTGAAAAGCTTAATCCCTAATTCTGTTAGAAATTGCTAATGATTCATGAATATTAAATCCAAACAAACCACCTGGTTTTGATTGTTTCCTAATCCTTCTTAAAATCAGAGGCCCATTTTTGATGGCCTTTGCAACAGAACTCTGCAATTAGAAATCCACACAAGCTTCCCTCCTTGTCATCAAGCTGTGCATGTCTGCTCAAAGAAAATTGCTACAGCTGTCAGCTTAAGTGCAATGACAAATATGTTTCTCTGCATATTTGGTTTCGACTAGTTTTCTCAATTCAGTATGACTTCACTGGCATGACAAGTTATACAAGTGTTTCCAGAGAGTAAGGAAGACGAGCTGTCAGGTGTTTAACGTAGGTTAACCCCACGTGGCCTTACACATCACGCCTGAGTTCAGCCCTGTGGTTATTAGATAGCAATACTCTTTCTAGCATCTGTGGCAGGCTGCTACATAATCTGTTGCTGTTTCTCCTTTCTCTCAATGTTATATATAATCTTACTTTGTTATTTCTGATGAATAATCCGGTAATGATACTGTGGGATTTTAGATATGTGATTGAGATAACATTGATCTCCCTTTTTGTTTATCAGAGCCAAAGATTTTTTCCCAAACCACCTGCGATTTCTAGGGTTCTGTCTACAACTCTTTCCCTCTGAACTGCAAAGCCCCATGCTCAAAAGCCCCACAGTAAGTCCCTGAAGCAATTCAGTAACTTGTTAGGAAACAAATCTGAGAGTGGAAGAGGACTAACATCCCCAGTTATCACAGCTTCCCTTTCAAGAAATCTGAAGGATTTGGGCCAACTGTTATTAAGCTTGCTGTGAACGGAGTGCTTATTTTGAAAGTTCAGTCTGTGGAAAATAAAATGACAGATTTTGGCATTTTCAGTGATGCTCAGCTCACCCAGAAACAACTAAAGCAAACAGGAAATTTAGCCTGCCAAGGATATATTAAAAAGGGGTGACAGACTGGGCTGGTCAACTGAGTGGCAGGGCTTTTTATTAAAACCAATAATTTGCACATTAAAGGTTTTCTCTGTGCTCGGAACTGTTACCTATTGCTGCCATTGACGGATCCAACGTAACAATACTGAATATTGCTGCCATTGCTAACAGCAAAATCATATTGAGACCCTTATGGAAGTCAGTGCATCACATATGCTTTCACTAAGACTCCTGAATTGATCCTGAAAAGGGAAGTCTGGGTCTACAATTCTCATCACAGCTATTTGGATTACTATTTGAGCAATGGATGTGCTGTTTCCATTAAAAAAAAAAAAAGCAGCGGTGCTTGCAGAATGCTCTTAAACAGATCAAAAGAAATAATGAATTTTCAAAGAACCTTTTTCTGACACCTCCAATCCATCATATCTGTATTATACTGGTAATCTCTTCTCTTTTAATCAGTGATGCTCAGGAGAAAAACGAGGAACCTGTGAATGTATGGATGAATCAGCACCTGATTAGCTGTCTTCATGGAACCTTTTCTGTGTTTATTCAGAGAAAGTGGAATTCAAAACTTTGAATAATAATGATTATTGGTCCATACTTTTTTCCTAAGAGAAACACTGTTTTTAATTTTCCCCTCCCACAATACTACAGTTAAAAGCATTTCAGTTAATACACCCAACACACAGATCCAGATGGATAACACTTTGGGAATACAGAGATCTTAAGCCAGCTTATAAAATGTAAGATACCACACACCTGGAAAAATGAAATGTAAGTTGTTCTCCAAAGTGTTACCTGGTAAATAATCGCTAAATAAAGAGAAAATGTCCTAAAAAAAAAAAAAAAAAATTGATTTTTTTTCAGAAGCCCTTATTAGCCACCTGCCCACCTGCTCTTTCTTTTCCTGCCAGCCCTAAAGCAGCCATACTGTTGGTTGGAACTAGTTAAAACTTTGCAGAATGCAGCATCGTGTATGGAGCTCATATCCTGGAAGGAAATACCCAACCACTAAGGCACTGGCTTCTGTGCTTTTGGCGTAAATACCAAGCTGAATTCTCATTAACTTCTGCAGCTACTTTTGCCTTCTTTCGTTCAATTTTTTTTCCGGGGGCTGCCTGTTTGCTGCCTGGATGTCTGCCACTGCAGTCCTCAGTGTCCTCACATCCCCACCCAAGCACTGCAGAGATGTTCAAACTCCTCTCCCTCAGTGTGACAGAAGCTGCTGGTTGATCTCTGCACCACAATGATCTTAGGGCATCAGGGAGTATGGTACCAGGGAGTATGGTACCAGGTAAGCCCTAATCCGAAATAAACTCATGACTCAGTCTGTCTAACCTGCCCAAGGCTTCCCTGAACAGAGAGCTCTGGTGGGTGCCTGTGGGTCCGGCTCTTTGGGGTACATCCTGCCAATCTCCTAAGGACTGACTGCATTTCAGGATAGCTACCAGCCAGCTCATTACACCGCGCCATTATTGCTACCCTCAATTTGAAGGAATCAGTTACGGCTCTGCTCACCACTATCTCATTACCAGACCTCCTTTGATGTTCCAGAGGTAGGAGAGGATATCTGTCCTTTGTGAGCACAAATGAGCCGCAGTTACTAAAAAAAGTAACAGCTTGTGGAAATACTGGTTTGAACCAATAATCTGAAAGACTTGCAAGCGTTACGATTCCCACCATGTCACATAGGCCTGTCCTTGCATGCAAAATCCTAGTGTATGAAAGGGACAGTCAGGCAGCCCCCCAACATTGTGTATTCCAGAGGAAATCCTAGATATCAGCATGTTTCATAGATCACATTCTGTACTAGCATTTGGCTTCTTCTAAGTCAAGTCTTAATCAGACAGAGCTGAGTAAAGGTGAATGTGATCATCTCATTATATTAAGTCTTTGTAACACATTTGCACATATATATGTATACATTTGAATATATATACTTACAAAATAATTTCCACCACCCTACTGCACTTAGTCTTTATCCTCCAATACCATCACCTCCACCAGGACCAGCCATTCTTTCCTTTGGTAGGTTTCTCTGAAGTGGTTCAGGAACACAGCACGATGGAGCCTATCATTTCCTTACCTTCCTCTCCATGCAGATGCCAAGGTGGTGTGTAACTAAATGTCAATTCCTCATTTCTCCGGCGGTGCAGGTGGGAGTATGCTTAATCACTGTAAATTCATTCATCTGTCTTATGGATCCCTCCACCTGCATGCTGTCAGCCTTCTCCTATAAAGCTAATTGCATAATCCTTGTTCTCAGTGCCGACCCGGCCCCACATGGTGCTACGTGAGGACACAAGCGTGTAGGTGACATTTGCTGCTCAGGTTTGCCGTATTGTCGCACTGGTGCCTCTGACATCAGCGATGTGGTGAGGTATTTAACCAAAAAAATAGAAAGCCTTGTACTAACCTACTTGTAATTTCCACTTGGGATATAATTGTCCCCTTTCTTGGTACAGCTGACAATAATTATACAGCTGTCAATACAAATACAGACGTAGGTTGAGCAATGGATGTACATAAAAGGACTGACGTGCGTATGAACGTGCCTGGTATTGGTTCAGCAATGCAAACCCTGATGAGTACATTTCTGCAACTGCTAAACTGGTGTGGTCGGACACTTCTTATTTTGAAAATAGTTTGGTAGGGCCTCGTTTCAGAAAAAACAATTAAAGAGCACCATTTATAATAATCTGATGCAATATTTTCTGTTGCTGTGGCCACAGAACAATGCAGGCATACATCAATATGTGGGGAAACTGTCTAAATTACCAAAAGCTTTAATAAACAAGCTAACAATTGATGTTTGAGGGCATGTAGCCTTGCAAATGAAAATAATTATGAATCCACATTTAAAACTCTGCACTAAATTGCAGGTTCAAATGTTTTAGCTTCTAAACCTCTGACTGCTTGTTTTGTTGACTACCATCAAAATATTAGCATTTGTGTCTGTAATAATTTGTGCCCGCAAAACTGTGGTGTCTCTTACTCCCTCTTTTTAAAGCAGGTACTAAATGTAATTATATGTGTTGCTCTCCAGTGTCAGCAATAAGTAACAGTTTTTGATCTCAAGCTATGTGAATGTTCTTCACTCATCTGTGTATCAAATAACAATTTTAATCAACATTAACTTTCATTTCACTGGTAATATTTATTTTTATTTTTGTGCTTCAGTGTGAACAGACGAGCATAGGCTGCATTAATTACAATTCCTAATGACTAATAGCAGCTGCTGTGAGGAGTGGCTGAGGACTCTGGGTTGGTCTAGTCTAGAGAAAAGGAGGTTGAGTAGAGACCTTATTGCTCTCTACAGCTTCCTGAGGAGGGGAAGTCGAGAAGGAGGTCCTGAACATTTTTCCCCAGTATCCAGTGACAAGACACATGGAAACGGTTCAAAGTTGTGTCAGGACGGGTTTAGGCTGGACGTTAGGAAGCATTTCTTTACCAAGAGGATCACTGGAACAGGCTTGCTGGAGGAGGTGGTTGGTGCCCCAAGCCTGACAGTGTTTAAGAGGCATTTGAACAATGCCCTTAATAACGTGCTGTAACTGTTGGTCAGCCCTGAAGTGGTCGGGCAGTTGGACTAGACGATCATTGTAGGTCCCTTCTAACTGAACTTTTTAGTTCTATTTTTTCTACTCTCTTCTAATATTTCTGACCAACAGGAACGGTTGCACTTGACTTTACCAGTCACTTTCATTTCTCATGATGTTTTGGAAAGCAGAATTTCAAAAATATGACGGGGTTGAAAAGCTTGGAGATGAGCTGAAATTAGTGAGTGACTGGGTCCTGGCTGACTCAGTCTCCCACATGCTGGTGCATTCTCAGTGACAAGTCATCTCTTTATTGGTTTCTTTGTTATAAAATGGAGTTAGCAAGTGAAGTCACAAACAATAGCCTGGCCTGAATGAAATTTTAAAACTACATAGACTTTTGTCTTCAGATTGTTGGTCTCTTTTCTATAGGTTCTGAGAGGTGAATACAGGGGTGAAAAAGGCAGTAGGAAGATTCATTACCTTTCTCCAGATCTCACCAAGAACAGGGAAGAGGAAACAGCAATTAAATGTGGATAAAAGCCATGGGAAATCCATAATCATTAAGTTGCTACAAAAGGATAAATTTAAAAGAGGGACTGGGTCAGGGTAAAGAATGTTTTCAGTGTTCAGCTAGTTTTGAAGTCCTCTAACAAGGAAGTATGGCCAAACATCTGGCTCAAGAAAGCAAGAGAAAGTGACACTGTATTACGCCTTAAGAATAGGTACGTGCACAATTTCTGCTGTGAAAGTGAATTACTTAGTCTATACTTTCCATGACAACCTTATACCCGTGATTCTCTATTACTGAATACTGTCAGAAGAAGAAAATGTAGCATAAGATCTCGTGAGCTTTAAGATCAGACATGGCCATACAAGTACCTGCATCTGACCTACCTTATAGCTTCTGGTATAGAATTATCCTCAGGGGCAATGCCCATGTGAGATTCCAGCGCTATAAGTCTTCACTAAGATTAGCTGTGTGTGTGTTTAGTCTGCTTGCCCCTTTCCTACCAGCATAGGTAAGGATCATTCAATCCACACTGTGTGTGGATTAATTTTCAGATGCATAGGCAACTGATTTTATAGGTTACCATTAAATGTAACCTATTGAAATCATAAACTGAAAATTCAGCTGCATAAATCTGTAAAGCTTCATCAGTTTATACTGGCTAACACCAGATGAAGATTGAATTAATATTAACTGAAAGAAGAAATAGAGTTAATAAAAATCTGAGAAAAAAATCTGGAATCTCTAATGATGCTGGGAAACCGGAAGGTTTATTTTAACACCTTATCTATTAATAAGAAAATATTGCACAAGCTAGGTAATATTTGCTAAGCTAAGAGGATTAAAGAGAAGGAAATACTGACTTCATGCATACACTGAATACTACAGAACAGGGAAAACCGGAATATAAACAGAGAGCAAATGAACTATTGGAATAGGTGAAAAATCTCTATTAGACTGATGGACACCTCTTCTGAATCACTCTTCTCAGATGTGTCCTTCTACTCACAAATAAAGAGATCTGTATACTGTCAATCTTATGTGGGGTTTTTTTTAGGTATGTAACTGAAAATCAGAAAAGCTTGGGTGAGTGCAGAAATAATAGGGTGGCATTGAAAAAAAAAAAGTGGAAAAAATTACAAATATTTTTTGTTGACCCTGCTTGGACACCAGGTGCCCACAAAAGCTACTTTATCTCTGCCCTCCTCAGCTGGACAGGGGAGAAAAAACATAATGAAAGGCTCATGGGTCAAGATAAGGACAGAGAGAGATCAGTCACCAGTGACCATCTTAGGCAAAGCAACTCCACTTGGGGATATTAGTTTAGTTATTACCAATCACATCAGAGTAATGAGAAATGTATTAGATACTAATGTTATCTCTTTATCCTGAATCAGCAGACTCTGTTCTGAGGCATGTTTGATCCTGTTCATAAAATTCATGACATCTATTCTTAAAATTACCTAATGCAGGGGATTTTTACTCTTTAGAAAGTTATACATAGTAATTGTCTGCCTAATAATAATAATAAACTAAACAAAGAAAACCCACAAAGCCCACAGACTGGTTTTTACTCTTTTTTGTAAACCCTTAAAAAATTCTGTCATAGTTTCTTTTTTTTTCCAAAAGAAGCTCCTCTGCACTTTCATGCAATATTCGTTTCAGGAAAGTCAGACTGAGCATAATTCGAACTCATTGATTTCTATGGAAACTATATTCATTCTCTTAGGCCAAAGCCCTGGAAGACTGAATGCAACTATTTCAACGAATAATTTGTTCTGGCAAAGAGACCTTCAGCCTTCAGATAAGTGCAAATATAGATTCTGTATCACAGAGTAAAATGCATTGGGAAAGAGGGCTCTGTTCTTGCAGAATCATGTTCCCTGTATGGGTATTTGCCGTTCAGAATTCAGAAGCAGTTTCTCATGAATAGACTCTGGATTTAAATCAAATTCGCTGATTCTCTTACCTTGGTTCTGAGAATGTTCATAGAAAGAGAACAAAACTCGTAAAAACCACAAAAGGGATATATTTATATTCTTTTTATCCCAACAGAAATTTTTTGCAGTTGTTTCTCATTTCAGGAAAATAGCGTAATTCAAATCCTTTCTCTATAACCTACAATTGTGGAATGTCAATCTAAGAATTTTTAGGCAATTTTAAATGAATGTTATTGAAGTGACTATTCAGTAGATGAAGAATAGACATTTTAATTTCAGTTTTAGTAGGAGTGAAACATAAACAAGGCTCTCTTTCAGTATTTTCCAACAATATTCTTTTAATCTGTATTGCATTAATATTGTGTGAGCTCGTAGTCTAGACTAGGCAGCAACATATAAAAGACTCTAAATTATGCTGTGGCTGCAATCAAACCTTATTAAGTAATGCTTCTGCATAGCATAATTTCGCCACACTTGGAAAGAACAGCTAAAAATGAGTCTGTTGAAAGAAGCTCTCTATCATGACTTTTGAGGGGATCTGGTATTTAGTAGTGAGGGTTCCAGCTTCCAAGGATAACTTCAGTTCCTCATATGAAAGAGCCTCCAGCAGACCAGGGGTAAAAGTGTCCCCTCCTAAAGTCCAGCGGTGTACTAGGAGAGAAGAGTGAAGTGTCCAGGTGCCAAGGATTCTGGGATGGCCAGACAATGTAATGCCCTCTGGAGACTATTCATGGATCCAAGCTGAAGCTCAGTCACTCAACCACTTTGGCCATCTGTGGCAGGAACTTTGAATCAGAAACCTATATAGACTCCCCAGCAGCCCCAGTGTATCGGCTGTTTCCAGCCAACGCTGTGGGGAATAGTCTCCTGCACAGAACAAAAACATCTGTGGAGATCAGTTTCCTGCATCTTCTCCCCCATGCCTGAACCACAAAGGATATGATATTATTGTCCCAGGCAAGGAGCCTACAGTTTTGAGCTCAAGCCAGAGAGGCTTACTCTTTTCATTTGGAAGATACTCAGCTCAAACTCAATTTATCAACTAAAATTGCACAGTCGTTGAGTGAATCTGGAATAAATATACATTTCTTATCCACAGAATTTACAGCTTATCTGGTATTCTCTGCTTTTAGTATTTTCCTGCCATGCTCAATTAGATCTCTTCCACCACCCACTTTGAAAGTGTCTCTCTTCCAGAAGCGTATGAAAACTTCTATACAAAACCCATTAACTATGTATGCCCAAGGTTTTGCTTTGTTTGTTTGTTCGTTTTCAGAATGTCCTTAAAAGCTCACTTAAATAAATAAAATATCAATTATAAAAATGCTTGAAGAGCAATATTTTTTTTTGTTCGAGATGTAGTATTTAAAATGAATTGTGCCTGTATTGGTATTTAGCCTGTGGCACTTAAGCAGCATTTAAACAATTCCATGTTCCCACAGAACTAAATGCATCTTCTACCATTAATTATAGTAACAGTGATTGATTCCATGCCCTCAGTGCCTGTGGGAATACTCCCAGGTAATTTTAAAGGATGTGGGACTGGGGCTCAAATTCACCGCTCAGCAAGATGACCAACTCCAGGGTTGTGAGTGATCGGTTGCAGGAATGTCAGGGTGCTCTTGTTGCACCACTGAAATAAAGGTGACTTTCCCATGTCCTGCAAAAGGGGAGGATGAAATCCCTGTGCTCGTGTACTTCACAGAACACAAAACTAAATTAAGCGTATGTAAGCGTTCCTATGCATCAAATGGGGCTAGCCATGGCTTTGATGAATGCAGTCCCACACCTGTAAATAACTCAGGGCCAATTCAGAGGTCACTAGAGGCTCCTCTGAAAATGCATTTCATAGCAGTGTTTCAGTCACTGAGGCCAAGTTTTGCTGCCCTTTTTAATGAACAGCAAGTTTTCCCCAGTAGCAACCATGGAACAGCAAAGTGAGATAATACAGAGCGGAGTAACTGAAGACAAGCACAGACATCCTCTTTTGATTCGGGCAATTGGGGTAGCAACCAG
>VZTA01011167.1:533-12108 GCA_013398855.1 Mohoua ochrocephala | reverse complement strand
ACAGAAAATGCTTTAACATGTTAAAAAAAAACAGAAGGGAAAAACATGCAAAACCACCCTACAATGAAAACAGATTGTCATGTGATTAACTCAAGGTGGGATTTAGCATGTACAAAATGAAAAGGCAGCATATTTAGGTCCATTACAGTATAATCAGAAAGAGAGTGGTGCTGGCACCCATTAAGGGCTCTGACTTAAATCAGTAATGATTTAAGTTCATTTAGCAACAACCTCTGCACAGTGACTTGCCCTTCTTTCCGCACTCCACGTACACCCAAGTCCGGCATACTTTAAAAAGTTATCACTACCCTGGAAGAAACATAAATTTGCAGACACATAGCAATAGTACACAGGACCTCTTTGGATCAGGCAAACACAAATCATGCAAACCGAAAACACGCTCGGATGCATCCCCAGGACCCGTTCCACAGCAAGGTCACCTACCTCTTACACAGCCCGTTCGCTCTGCAGGAAGTGTTTTATCAAGCAAGCAAACACCACCAGAATCATTTTAGTGCTGAGGAAACAGAATTCCAGAGAGGTCCCTTCACCAGCTAATGGGGGTGATCCTTTAGAGTACAGGTCCCAGTCTGGTGCTTTAACCTCAAGGCCTCAGTGCTTCGTCATTGCCAACGCACAATTGAGCTGCTGCTGCTGCTGCACAGCTTTCAGCCCCTCTGTTAATGTGTTGAAAGCACCTAAAGAGCTTTCTGCTTCCCAGAGATCAGACTGTGAGTGAAATAGAATAGTGCAAACCCACCTCACATAAATGACAGGAGTTGTGTGCCTCTTTTTGTTGACGAATGAATAAAATAGATGGGGTGTGTTGCCCTAAGCCAAGCACACAGAGTAATGGGGGGAGAGGCCAAAAAAAGGGTGCAAAAGAATCAAGAGCATGGTGGGGAAAACTGGAGATTTGAAATAATACATATTGAGAAAGGAACTGAAAAAAAATTGAAAAGGTTGGAGTTCCATTCACTCTTGCAGAAGCTTGAGCAGTTTTGTCGTGGGTGAGAGCAACACCGGGCAGGACAGTTCATACCACCAGGAAGACTTTCTTCACCACTTTGCAAGTGTCCACCACCCCCTTGCAGCCTGCATTGCCTCTTCAGTCACCTTCTTGTGCTTCTTATATTAATGATCTTGAGCGCAGACCACGTCGAACAGCACCCAGCCTCTGGTTTTCGAGGTCGTTTGCTTCTTTTCAGCAACACTGCCCACAATTTGTTATATTTTCAGAGGCATTTCAAGGTCTTAACGGAGAAGGCCAAGTGCAAAATAGAAAAGGGTTAAAAACAACACAGGAAAACATTTGAGGTCTTTCTTTTCCATAAACCAGAAGAGAAGAAAATGAGCCAGAGGAAGGACCAAATTCAGTACAGATTTATATACTGTGAGGATGCCCTTCATGAAGCAAGTTTTAAAGGGTATTAATTCAATGCGAGCATTTCCCAAGATCTGTAAAAAATAATGTTGAAGTAGGAAAATGCCATGAGGAGATACGAGCCCGGATTTATCCACTGAGTCAAACACTGGAAAAGGCTGCCCAGGGCAGTCGTGTAGTCACCATCCCTGGAGGGATTTAAAATACGTGGTGATGTGGCACTTGTAGACATGGTCTCGTGGTGGGCTTGGCAGTGCTTGGATAAAAATTGGGCTTGATACCTCAAAGATTTTTTTTTCCAACCTAAACGATTCTGTGATGCTATGATTCAAAACAAAGATGGGAAAGCCTTATCCAGTACAATTTTCAGAGTGCTTGACTGTTCATGACAATTTATATTAGTAACCACTTGAGACTTTTCATAGAAAGAACATTTGGCAAAAAATTAAGAAAACCGAGGAAGAAGGGGACAGTTGATGACATTCAGTTCCCTTGGGGAGAGACAATCTACAAATGTGTCAGTGTTTTCCTGCATTTCCCTGCAAAAGGATAAAAAGGAAATAGGTCTTTGTTTTGAAACAGCATTGTCAGCTGGAAAGTGACACTCCTTTAAAGAAAGAAGTTAAGATTGTATATGAGTTAAAAACAAGACTGTTATAAGAGGTTTGACTCACATGCAGTCAGTCCAAAATTGTGCCCCGTCATCCCCTTTTTAAACAACCAGCAGAAAATGAAAATTCCTTTTATTTCCTGTTGATGTTTTCTGGTTTAGAATTGGTTTGTGTGCGTTTGTTTCTAATTATCCATTCATACATTTCCTAACACACGATGTTATGGTCCAGCAGTGAAGCTGCATAAAGCAACCTGGATGAGAAAAAAAATCAAAGAATGTACCACCTTCCCTGTTCTCTGTACTTAATTTAGTCCTCTTCAGGGAGGAGGAGAAAAATAATGTTGAGGGGAAAGGGGGAAGGCTCAAGAGAGCAGGACAGTCAAGTACAAGTGACTGTAAGAGAACTGAAGCAAAAAGAATTGCCCAGAACCTCTTGAAAACTTCCAGGTTTTGCAAACCTGGAAATTGTGCCAAGGAAAATGAAGCGATTGGTGCTCTGAGCACTCCCCTGGGGAAAAGTCATGGTCATCTCTTCTTTTACTGAAGGGTTAGGGTCTCTCCCTTTCTCTTTTTTTCTCCTAAATTCGTGGGTTTAAGGCAGTATTTAGAACCTTTCAAGTCACTGTTTCAAATTCAGTCTGTTAAATTCAGAAACTGAGTGGCAGTGGGAGGAGGACAAATACAAACTGTTTATTTTGCATTTCATCAGAGAACCAGGCTAAAAAGAGGACTGTCAAACAGGAAGGGTTAAAATCCTGGAATATTCCCCCCTTACCCCAAGCCCTCTTTTTTCTTTTCATTGAATTCTAGACAGTAATTCCAAACTGAAAGTTTGCCACTGAAAGCACCAGGCTGTCTGCCATGGTTTCTTTTTTATTCTGTAAATAGTCTGATGTTACAGGTCATGTCTTCCCACACAACAAGAAGTAAGGAAGTGGAAAAAATCATCCCTAAAGAAGGACAGGGCCATGCAGAGGTCCAGGGGATGCTCAGCAGGCTTAGCAGGGACCATCAGGCTCCTCACTAGGAGACCTGGTAAGGTTAAATCAGTGTAGCTCTAAGTAAGCCTATTTGTTTAGGCTGCACTAATTGCATCCAATTTAACTTTCCATTTCAGACAATTTTAATGTTTAAGTTAGGGTGGCATTGCTGTGCTTGTCATCCAATTGCATTCATTTACATAACTATCCTTGTGTGCATATTTTGAGAGGGAGAAAAGTTAATTTAAGAAAACCCATTAGAAACTGGTTTTGCCTATTCACTTCATCTCTCAGGTTGCAAATTTTTGAGCTTCTCAGCTGTTCCAGGGACAGTCAAATTACATCCCACTCAAGAGCAGTTAAGATAGGTTAAATAAAATCTACATAACTCTGCCTGGGGCTGCTTTTGGAGAAGGATCAAAACACAAAGGTTTCGAATCAGTGTCCGGTATCTCTGTCTGCATGAAAACAAAGGCACCAGGGCAGAGGGGAATGGCTGTGCAAGGGGCTGAGGTTGAAGTTTGAATTTTAAGGTTTACACATCCTCGGGGATGCTGGTCCTCCTTCTGACGTGTGTGCCTGAGGGAGAGTCCCATCAAAACGAATGTTTTTCAGGCTACTGAAAATGCCACAGCCTTTACTGGCTGCCCCAGGAAGGGGCTTTAATACCCCTTTAACTACGTGCCCTTAAACCTTAGCTATAGGCAGCGTGTTTCTGCTCCTGCTCCAGATCTCCAGAACATCAGAGAGAAGCTTTCTGCATCATGGTGACCTGTGGTGTTATTTCAGTGTTTCTGTAGTGAGTAGGACAGAGGCATCTGTGTAGTTTTCTAAATCTGTGGCAAAACATGATGCTTTAATTGGCTCTCCTTTGTTCCAAACCAAGCTTTTTAAAATGTTTCAGTCATTAGGAGGTTTAGTGGTTTGAACGCCAATTAGTCACGTGCCTGCAGACTCAGGCAGAGCTAAAAAATACCCAAATGAACCCCCTTGCCTGGCTGTAAGAGCTGTTTGGCAGCAAAAGCCAAGTGGTTTATCAGAACATTAGGGTATGCAAATGAGCAACTAGATGCACCTAATTTCACTAAGCAGGCAGCTGCAACCAGCACAGACTCAGTGCAAGGATATTGATGGGAAAAACACGTTATTTCGATTATTTAAAGCTAGCATTATGCACCGTAATTTGCAAAACACTTCTGCTGCACCTTTTATTCTGTTTTTCTGCTGGTGGAGAGAAAACAGCGCAATGATTTTAATAAATGGTCGGGCTAGATGTACCATCAGCAATTTAGTTATCAAATAATTCTAAATACCTCTCAGCTCATGAAAGTTGTTGATGGCACACCGATTGCATTCGCTCTGCAAGAAGGTATAAAGGGTTCTTTCCGAATTTTCACTGTAGCTTGGGGCTTTTTTAAGAAAAAAGCGTTTCCATGGAAGCAGGTAAACAAAACTGCACTTTTCTGGACCTCCATCTACCCACAGTGTATACACCTGCACTGAAGGCAGGGGAATGCCCTGGGTTTGGGGCAAACTTGCAACCAAATCTTAAAAATAAAGAAACTGTGCAATGAGGTTTATTTTGCCTGCTGATCGTTCTACTAATTAGACAATAAAGACAATAAATGAGATGCTTACCCACCTGTCAGGCACGAACAGACTGTATGGGCTTTTAGTATGGGCTTTTAGTAATGCTGTTATTTAGTTCTTTTTCTTTCCTTTGGGTGCTTCAGGTCCCAGCAACCAAGGAAGATCCTCCAAGAGTGAAGGGACATCTCAGTTGTGGAGAAACCTCTTTAACCAGGGGAGAAGGATCCCAGGGAGTTGCGTCCCCCCCTTCCTGGATGGCCCATGCTTGGCATTCCCCAGGCCAGGTGGTCGTGCCCCACCCTGCAGCTCCGCTGGCCCCATCCCTGTGGATGGCAGGAGGGCTTTGCTCAGGAATGGGGAGAGGGAGTGAAGCTGGACCCTTCCTGGGAGTGCTGCCCTGAGGAGCTGCTTGGCAAGAGACACAGAAAATGAGAACTGTATTTAAAGAAAGACTTGACTGGAGGGGCAGAGAAACGAGCTGTGGCTGGAGCAGGAAAGCCAAGATGGCATTTACACAGCATGAACTGTCCGTGGGCTTGGACACTTTGCAGTCTTAGAAAAATTAGAAATTAGAACAAAACCCTTCCAACTTTTACATCTACCAATTCATGGACATATCAGATAATACCCCAATTCCAAACCAAAGCTTTTACTGCCATCAGTGAAAGCTTGGGTCTAACGCCACATTTTAAAACAAATATTAATGTGCTGGAGCGTATCATCAGCATTTGGTTTAGCAACTCACAAAGGTGTAGACAAATGACTGCAGATAAGAGCAATTCAATCATTGTTTTGAGAAATTTCAAAGTAATTAGATTGACAATGGTCCCTAGAGGTCTATCTATTTCTTCCCAGTGTATATACACATATAAAACCAAAATGATTTTGCCATTATTGCCAATGAGATTTTTCAGCATGACCTAAGGGACTTACCAGTGTCTTATTAATAGCTTCTAGGAAATTAGTACCTAATAAAGACCACTGGGAGCTATTAGACAAAAAACATTGATAAGATATATAGTGCCATTAAAAGAGAAATTCCCCAAGCAAAATTGTTAATTTCACTCGAGAAGCACTGTCATTGGTCAGATTGATCTGAACTGAAGCAATTTGTTGGGAGGTTTTGTTTGGGGTTTTTACTTTTGGCTGTGCCTGAGATTTTTCCTTTCAGTACTTTACACAGTGTATCTCCCTTTTAAAACAAGCACCTTGAACATCTGTGGGGCTCTCTGTACATCTGTCTCCTCCTTTTTCCAGTGGCAGTGACTTTGCCCAGCTTTGTCTCCACTTCTGCTGCACATCAAGCACCTCCTGACATGGGTATGTAGTGCACCGTGGGAGTCACCTGCTGGCCCCATGTCAGGGAAGGAGTCAGTTACTCAGGGAGCTCAGACCACAAGAAAGAATGAAGACTTAAAGCACATGAACTCTGATTCCTGTGTCCCTCACAACATTTTAGAGGCGCGATTTAAGGTGTATGTGCTGCAAAACAAAAGAGTGCAGCTCTCTGAACTGATGGTGTGATTGTGCTTTTTGTTTAACAGCTGGCTTTCCCTCTGAAGATTTGGCTTTTACACGGAGACTACCAATGTGCTGGAATTTCTGTCCCATGGAAAAACATCCGCTCTTATGCTGAGGCCCTGCACCAATGCACCCTGTGTTGTACACCTCCCCCTGCCCGCTTACTTTAGTTTTTCTTCAGCACGTGCCAAAGTTTCCTTCTTCTCCTAAAGTCTGGGGCGTGTCCTCTGCTGCTCCCAAATCCTCACTCTCCTTGGACCCTGACCATGCTCAGTGTAGCCAGTGACTGTCACCTCCGCAGCAGCCCCCCCTTGCTGCTCACCAGTAGGTCCAGCTCTGCCTGTCCCTGCTTGGTTCAGGAACTGAACCCTCTCCATCCCTGACACACTCCAAAAATCCCAATGGCTCATGCCTGGCTGCATTTCCCTCCCAGCCAGTGCCAGAGAGGTTAAAGTCCCTTAGGAGAAACGGGGACAACGGCCAGAGGCTGGTGGTCAGTAGCAGCCCCCACGGTGTCATCTGTCCCCTGCCCTCTTTTCCAGCTCTGCCTCAGCCTTGTACTACTAAAATACTCAGAGAGGTGGCTGTCATGAAGCAGCACGTTTGTCCTGTAGAGACAAAAAAAATCATTATTCTGCTCAGATGCCCTTTGGGCTTTTGTGCAGGCTGATGCTGTTTCCACAAGAGCCTGCAGAGTGCTGCTACCTTCATGGCTCAACACAGACCAAAACCCTCACAGGAAAACATCCTAGGTTGGATCCAGGACACAGCCTTTCCTCCCCTGATCCATCATAAGCCACCCAATACATAGGAGGCAAAAATTTAATTCTGATCTGACAAAAGGATTCTGAATCTTCCCAGAGCCACACTCCACTGAGTTCATCAATTCCAACAGGATTATGAAATATTTTGGGACTGTCCCTGGCATAAGGTGGGGTGCCTGTGCCAATTCTGATGACAAGGAACTATCATTCCTTTTGAAAGAGTTATCTCAAAGCCCTTTGAAATACTGTTCATAAGTAATGAAACACAGTTGAAAATAGAGAAAAATTATCATAATTAGTTAAATGCCAGTGTTTCCCACCAATTATTTGACATTAAAAAAAGCTAATTAACAAATTGAAATATCTCAAATTGTTATTATCAGGCACTATTGCTAGTAATTCTCATTCATATAATTCAAATTACCATTTAAAAATTCATTTTAAAATGTTGCAAGTTTACTGTATAGATGATGAAGTTGA
Organism: Mohoua ochrocephala; assembly: GCA_013398855.1. Lineage (NCBI taxonomy): Eukaryota > Metazoa > Chordata > Aves > Passeriformes > Acanthizidae > Mohoua > Mohoua ochrocephala. The sequence goes on along the minus strand of VZTA01011167.1, from coordinate 4,776 downwards.
AGCCTTCATTCTCCTGAAGGGCGAATGCCAGGGCTTTTCCCTGTAAACGAGGCTGTGATATGTTTTCTTGGGTGGCCCAGTTGACCTAATGAAAGTGTATTGAACTGTGTCTTTTTGGAAGTATAAAGCAGAAACAAATAACACAACATAAAGCTACGACTGCTCCTCTGCTGCCACTGCCCTTCCCCATTCCGGCTCTTCTCTGGGTATAACTTTCTTTTTAGCAAAACTCCACGTCTTTTCATGAATTCCCTGGAATTTCAGTCATAATGGATTTGTCTCCAGTATGTAACTCTGCCTCACACCTTTCCTTCAGCAGCCTGCATGCATTGCTCCTTGACTCCATGAACCTTCTATTTCTGTGCCTAAGGATGACACAGTCTCTCCTCTCTGTGGAGGGCCCGGTTTGGGTGGACAGTGAAGTGATGACCCATAAAAACTTCTGTCCTGTACCAGACAGCGACAGTCACTGAGTTCTGAAGTTCTTTATGACAGAAGGGACCTTTGGAGGTGGCTGGTGAAGCTGCCGTGTCACAGCCAGGCCCACAGGAGCAGGCACTTGCCCAGGATGAGGTTCCCACAGCCTCTCTGAGCAGCCTTCCCAGATCAGGCTGTGGGGAGCAGGTGTGGCCTCTCTTCCCTGCTGCTATGTCCCTCCTGCCATGCTCTGTCCCTACGATGTGTTGGGAAAAAGTCCAGTTCCCTCATCCTTCTCCTCACCCAGGTTAACAGCCACTGCCTTCCCCAGGTGCCCATCTCTGACTCCCCACCGGACACTGTCCCCTCAGGGCACTGGGCATAGTCCAGGCTGGCTCCAGGCACCCAAAATCCCCTGCACTGGCGGAGCCCCAAGCCAGACCTCGGACTGTCAGAGCTGTGGGAGATGTGCCAGGAGCAGGCAGGGATCCCTCCAGGAGAGGGGTACTCCAGGAGTGCGTGCCTCTGGCTGTATTCCTGGTCTCACAGCCCAGCTGACAGGCACTTGGCCACCCTTGCTGCAAGGCCGCAGCCACCCCCTCGCACCCACCCTGGTCCAGAGCCTCTCCAGCACATCTGCCTTCCCAGCCTGGCTGCCCACACCTGGGGCCTGTGCTGCCCAAGGCACGCTGCAGCATTGCCCACGCTGGGTTGCTGCCCATCTCCGTCTCCAGCCTGCCAAAGGCCCTGAGGGAATGATGGGCCCTGTGGGAACACCCACCTGCTGCTGGAGTGCCTCTGCTCTCATCAGCATTGGGTTTCAATGATGCTGCTCCGGCGCAGACCAGCGACAGCCTCCCGGAGGGCTTTACGCCCCTGTCACATTCACAGCACCTCCCTGGTGACTGCCACCCGGTGACTGTCACCCACCCTGCAGGATGTTACAGCTCCTGAGTGACTTGCAATATTTTCTTACCCAGATTTGCCACCACTTCCCCTCTTACGAAGGCTCTGACACTGGGAACAGCACATCAAGTGCCAAATTTTGCTCTTGCCATTCACAGATACCCTCACTGCAACTCCACCTCCCAGACGTGTTCAGGGAGGTCATCCCAAGTTTTTCCACCAATGTGCACTGAGAGGTTACCACAAAGGAGAGAAACTCCCACCTGGTAGAAATGCCAATTCCTTTCTTTCAGCATAACACCAGAATTTCTGGGTTATTTAGAGACTTTCACCAAGTGGAAAAAGTCAGCCCTTGATTTCTCCTGGCTTCATTGTCCATCCATGTGCATTCCAGAGGGAGAATTACTGTTTAGTTAAAAATAACAAAAACACATAGCACATGGCATTTAGGGCTGTTTTCTTCTTTTTATTTTTCTACAGTATATACCACTGCAAGTAACAACTTGCAAACATTCAAAAGCATCAAGGCTGGCAGTGCTACCTCGCCCCCTTTTGAAATACAGTTGACAAGATAAAGGTTGTGTCAGTCATAATTTTCTCTAGTCATAGACACTAAGCCATAATATTATAAGTTTTAAATTTATCCTGGACCATGCAGTTTGATAGACTGACATCCAAGAACATTGCTGCCTTCGAAAAATAAAAGAACCAACATTTTTGACAAACTTTACTCCTCTTCTAACGTTCCATAAACTATGGAACAAAAAGCTTTTTGTTTATAAAGATCTGATTCCCTGAAAACCATCCACGTCAAAAAACAAACAGCTGTGGAGATCAGTGAAAAGCATGTTTTGATAGGAGCTGTTTGTTATAAAACCCAGGGTATTGTAATAAGCATACCTTGGAAATATATAAAAAGTGGAGAAAAACTCTAGTTCCCCCTCTGTGAAGCAGCAATTACTGCAGAGTAATGCTCTGGAGCCTCAGGCACAATGCTATGTAGGGAACCTAAAATAAAAATTTCTGTCCACATTTTCTGTGATGTTTGCTATACAGGCACAGTAAACAGGATGAATGGTCTGGCACACGAGTTCCTCTCTGCAGTTTAATAGCCTGAGGTATATCAGCTGTCTAACTGTGTAATCCAATTTCATAAAGCACCCAAGAATTATGAAAGATCCAGCCTGTAGTTGTGGAAACTGGTGTGAAGCAATTTAGGTAGCTGAGGCTGGTCTGGCTGTATTAAGTATAGTTATATGCACTATTGCAATACTTTTTTTTTTTTCCCATGTCTACCAGCAATAACAACAAAATATTTCCATTTACAGTACCCTGGATCAAATACATTTCATGCTTACTTGGTTTTGATTTGCTCAGGAACTCTTTGCAGGTTTCATTTAGAATCTGCTTTAGTCAAAGTGAGTTTTCCTCTCAAGCTAACAAATCTTGGATCACACCTCAGCCCCCGAATTTTGGGAACATTGTCTGAATAATTCTAAAGAGAAATTTACATGCTTGTTTAGAACTTATTTGAGACAGAAACAGGTTAATCGTTAACAGAAAAAAAGCATAGGGAACTCAGAAAACAAGTTAATAAGGATGTTTCAGTTTTTCCTTTTCAAAGGACTTGTGCCGTGCACTTTGTTTAGCTGGTGCCAAACCCCAGTCCAGGCTCTCTCACCTAATATAGACTTGCCAGCTACAAACAAAGAAACAAAGAAAGAAAGGAAGAGAAACACAGAAAAAAACAAAACAATGTAGGGAAAAAACAAAGCGAAGTACCAAAAAACCCCCAACTAACTTCTAACCATCCTTGCATTAAGTTTGGATTTCTTCAGTCCAATGGCATTTATCAAGGAACAGCAGTGGCTGGCACATTAGCAGGGCATTTGGTAACAGATACTTTATTTTGGATTTGACCTGGTACAGAATCAGCAATAGAAACCATGGGCCACTAAATCCACTTGAGGGAAGGTCAAAAGGGAGAAATTAATGCACACATTCATTACTCTGTGAGAGACAAGAGTATTTTGGGTAGACATAAAGAAATATTTTGGGGCCAATAACTGTGTTTTCTGGCTCAGGGCAATCTCCCACAAATCTGACACCAGGTTCCTGACAAAGTCCTCTGTGACTCTTGGCCACTGCATTGCCCTCCATCCTCCCACAGGAGAGAGTACACAAACACAAAAATAATCAATATTTTACAATAACAGGCCTTTAAGGAGGCACCATATGCTTGAGAACATAGGCCCTTGAGTTACAGTCCAGGAATGTGTCCAGAGAAAAAAATATTCCTTGTTTTTAAGTTTCAATACCAAGTTGAATCAAAGTGTACAACCACTGCAGACACAACTTGGTACTAGAACAAAAGGACAGGAATTCAAGGGATTAAATTCTTTGCGAATCCCCACAGGTTTTGAGGAGCAAAAATTTCTCTCCTAGGATATCTGCCTTAGCAGCTACCAACACCCTTTCCTCCTTAAAATAGTCACATTTGGGCTGCCAGGCAGAGTGGGGTATGTCTAGAAGGACTTTTTGATATGGAACTATTCAGTGTTATCTCTTAACCCCAATCTCAGTGAAAAACAAGCCTTTCCCCTCATTGCAACATTGGAGGAGGGTGTCGTGGTTTGACACTGGCCAAACGCCAGGCACCCACGAAAGCCATTTGCTCACTCTCTTTTGCTCTCAGCTGGGCAGAGGAGAGAGAAACAAAAATTAGTGATGGGCTCATGAGTTGAGATGAAGACTGGGAGAAAACATTCCCAGGGCAAAACAAGTTCAAATTTAAAGGTATAAAGTAAATTTATTATTAACAGAGTCAGAGGAGGATGAGAAGTAAAAGAAGCCTTTGAAACACCTTTTTTATCTCCCACCCCCTCCCTCTTTCCCACTGACAACGCAGGGAGACAGGGCA
>VZTA01011162.1:0-31364 GCA_013398855.1 Mohoua ochrocephala | reverse complement strand
GTGGCCTCTGCTGGACCCTCTTCTTGTGTCTCTTGTACTGACCAGCTCTGTGTCTCTCGTGTCCTGAGGAGCCCAGAACTGGGCACAGCACTCCAGATGTGGCCTCGCTAAGGCTGAGCAGAGGGGCAGGATCACCTCGCTGCCATGGCACCTGCTGGCAATGCTCTTCCTAATGCACCCCAGGATACGGTTGGCCCTCCTGGCCACAAGTGTACTGCTGGGTCATGGTCAGCATGAACCAGCATTGTGATTGTCACTCAGATACCCTGGTCCATCTCTGCAGAGCTGCTTCCCAGCAGGTCATCCTCCAGCCTGTTACTGGTACTTGGGGTTATTCCTCCCTGGGTGCAGAACCCTGCACTTGCCTTTGTTGAACTTGATTCTCTATGCCCAGTTCTCAGCCTATTGAGGTCCCACGGGATGGCAGCACAGCCTTTAGGTGTATCAGCCATTTCCCTCAGTTTCTTATTGTCAGCAAGCTTGCTGAGGGTGCATTCGATCCCTTTGTCCAGGCTGTTGATAAACAGGTTGAATAAGACTGGGATCGAGATTGCATAGTATGTTCGGTGAAGCATCCTTCTTTAGCCCATGGATAACCTTTGAAATATTGATGGCTTTTTCCTGTCCCTTTGCTGCAGCCTTTTGAAAGACAAGGTGGCAGTCTACTTAAAAATTTGTCATGACCATAACAGGATTAGAGGAGTAGAAAATGTGGAGCAGATAAAAATGTAGTCGTGAAAACTTCAGACTTTACAGATACCTGTTTATGAGTTGTTAATTTAAGAACTGTCATTTCTTTTAAAAATCCCATTCCCTGAGCAGAAATGCAACACAATCAGCCTCACATAACAAATACCTGCTACAGTAATGATGTCAGTAATTGTTTCTCAGTAGGTATTACAGCTAGGTACTACTAAGAATGCACATGAAACAAAATCATATTGTTTTTAATCACATAAGCATGTTTCACCGCTTAATGCGTACATAAATAGGGGCAAAAGTACGTCTATAGCCATATCTTTGGCTGAGCCTTCAGGATTCTTCATTTCTTGGGTTTCTCAGGCCAAAACATCCTTTTGAAAGAACACCTGCTGATTAAAAGAGCAACAACCTTTATGTGATGAAAACAGAAATTGGCTTTTAATTATTCAGAGTGAATAAAATGAAAGTATTCATATCCAAAATTCTTAGTGTTTTCTGAAGCCAGTAAGACATCCCTGGTTTTAAAACAAATTACTTTCTTTCCTGAAAGTGTAGGCCTTGTGAAATCCTTCAACTACATTATTTCAGTAAAGCGCTGAGTGTTTAATACCTATTCAGTGTTTAATTTTCCTTTTTCTCATGTATTTTAAACTAAAATCACAATGGGAAAACATTTCTCTTTTCAAAATGCTAATGCTTTTAGATGTAAATTTGAATTCTGCAGTGAAGTCTGGACATTCACTGGGAAGTGCTTCTCCTCCTTACCCCACTGAGCTGGTTCCCCATGTATTCTTCTTTTCCAGAGGAGTCTTCTGATATTTCTTTGGGTTTTTCCACATGGAGTGTACTGCATCTGTCCGGGTGCAGTTAACTTTCTTCTTAGCAGCCCATACTGTGCTGGGGTTTGCATTTTTGTCCAGTCGGTCTCGATAACAAACCAGTGATAACACACCAGTGTTTTGGTTCTTGGTAAGCAGTGCTTGCACGATGTCAAGGTTTTCTCTCCATCACCCTACCAAAAAAAAGGCCACTAGGAAGGGGGTGTGCAAGAGGCTGGGAGGGAACACAGCCCAGGCAGCTGACCCCAGCTGACCGAAGGGATGTTCCATATTGTATGATGTGCTCAGTGATGAAAGCTGAGGGAAAGGAGGAGGATGTAGGGGCGTTTCTGGTGATAGCATTTATCTCACTGCGCAACTGCTGCATGGACTGAGGAAGTGGCCGAACACCTGCCTGCTGATGGAAAGTAGTGAATACATTTCTTACTTTGCTTTGCCTCTGCATGAAGTTTTTGCTTTTTTTATTAAACTGTCCTTATCTTGACCCAGGAGCTTTCCCCATCATTTCTTCTCCTGTGCTATCTGTGCTATTATGAGTGCAGGGGAAGAGAACAGCGGGGTGGGCATCTGTCAGCCAGCAGCTGACAACATCTGGGCACTCACTGAAAACTCTCTCAAAACCAGACTGCAAATACATACTCTTTCTTCACTCAGCCTGTGCATGCAGACTTGATTCTGGAATATTGCTTGAGGAAGAGAAGCTAATCATATAAAAGGTAAAATACCATAACAATTGTTTTGATTATTGTCTGTTCTCCAATTATAAGGACTTTAAGTCTTCTCTGTTGGTCTGGTTTAGTCTTCTGTAGCCTATTGGAAGTGGAATGGGCTTTGCTTTGCATTTTTAGCATGCAGTATGCATTGTAAGTACTTAAAACATGTTTTCTAACATAAAATTTTGTGAGTTGTAGAATAGAGCGTGGATTTCAGTGTTGTTGGAATACAATGACAGCTGACTGTAAGAGATTTATATCCCATTCACATTAACTTCAGGGAATTGCAGTCCTTGAGTTGCAGGGAATCAAATCCCTGCAATTTAATGAAAATCACACCAGAATACTAAAATACCACACACTAAATTGTATGAAGGATACATGAACACTTGCATATGACAGAATTTTGAAAAATTACCTAAGCAGCTCATAAGGCCAGATTCTGTTTGTAAAAAATTACTTATATACTTGTAAATTTAACTTCACTGAAATTCACTAGGATGATGTCCTCAAAAATCACATGATCCATCTTGAATATTTTACTCTTACCTATTTAGCACATTCTCTCTCTCAAACTGATATAAAGATGGGTACCACTCAATTTTTCTAGAGGTATGGAGGAGAGATACACGGTTGGGTTGACCAGCTTCCTGAAAAGATTTCAGTGTCTATCAGGACATTTGTGTGGGTTTCCATCCTTCAACGAAGGTACTCAGCTCAGCAGAGCACGCAAACACTTACCTTTTTTGTGCCTTTGTCTGTGAGCAGTTCTTTCCGCCGTTCAGAGGGCCCTCACAGACACCATCGCGTTGGGATACCGCTGTGGTTTCCTGTGTCTTTACCTCAGACCTTAGTCAGGAGCCAACTTTGGCTGCCAAACCCTGCCAACACGGCAGCCTCCTCTTCGCAAAGTAATAGCTGTGGTTAAGACGTCATTCTCTGTAAATCAATTTTGGCAAGGATGACGGCTAAGGGCAGGAGCAGGACCGGTATTTAGGGGCCTAACCCATTCAATTGGCCTTAATCCTCCCGCTTATTAGCCTGGCTTTGTGGAAGGTAGATGGACTCACTTTAAAAAGATGAAACAAGCTTTCTTTTTGGTTTTTTCTTTTTGGTCACAACAACAAAAGACCTGGGAAACTCTAATTAATTAGTATGCCTTGGGCTGATGAAAAGAATAAAGAATAAAATTGAAAGAAAAATGTCTAAAGCTTTGAGAGGAGTGGAAGCATGTAGCGCCAATACAGATTTTAAATACTTCTGGCTGTTTGTCTAATTTTCCCAGGGTTGGCCTCTCATTGACATGAAGAGCTAAGGTGGCAAGACAAGTAGAAAGTTTTGTTTGGACTATGAAGATGCTGATAGTGGCCTCCTCTAAAAGTCAGTTTGAATAATAAGAACTACGGTCATTCTATTATTGCTTACTGGCCATATGTTTCATAGGATGGTTGCATGTGAAGATAGTAGTAGAAATTTCCAGAGAATTTGGGGTAATCATGCAGGTGGACTTGAAAGGACTAATTTCTCACTCTAGAAAATGTTCTTCCAAATAGCTCTGATGTATTCCTATATCCCGAATTGAGAAAATTCAGACTATGTGGAAATATGTAAACCTTTCTGGGAGGCCAGATGTTCTCTTAACCACATGAGTTTGTTTTATGAGTTGCACTTGGCTTTTGGCTTCTACATACTTGTAACTATTAGTCTCATCGGTTTTTATGCTTCCTTAAGGATATGATTTTCTGACTTTATGAATGAAGGACCTTTGGCAATATATTTACAATTACTGAATCCAGGGTATGTTTGAGCTGGTTGGTGTGAAGGCGGAACAGCAAAAGATCAGTGTGGGAACCTTTTAAATGATGAAAATAACATGTGTCAAAATAATCTTCTTTTTCTTGACAAAGTACTTTTGTTTCAGCAAAAAAAAAATCTTTCCATTGTGTATGGAAAGAAATTTGCATAATGGTTTGAGATAGTGCTACTGTAGCAATTCAGACTTTGCTGGTGTCTGATAGACATGCTTGAAATGTATATATTAGTTAACAAGATTATCACTTGAAAAGACAATTGTATTTTTACTGAGAAGTTTTTCTGAGGTGATAAAATATATTGATATTTAATGAAGCATGAAAGTTTTAAATGAACCATGAAAGCAATAGTTAAACTAATTAGCTGAGTATAAAGCCTCTTAGAATGTGTATGTTATGTGGGCTGTATGCTTGTTATTTCTGCCTGGTTAGACTGACAACTAGAATAACATTCTTATCTTTTAGGATAAACCTTAAACAGTATCTTGTTTTTAGTGTGAGGAAAGAAAAAAAAAGTACTGCTCGGAATCTCAGGGACAACACTGTTTGAAAAATTATGTTGTAGTGTCCTTGAACAATTGACTTTTTCTGGGAAACAAAAACATACTGAATGTGACTGCAAGTTAGATTCCTGCTTCCATGCTGCAGTTTCTGAAGTTCTTTCCCTGTTAACATTTGTCACCTGTTTTAGATGGGTATCACTATTCCACAGGTTGGCATTTATCTTTTTTTTCTTCTGCTCCTTGTATGTTTTGGTCTCTTAAAGGAGGAAAGATGCTTTTCCGAGAAACGGCAGTCAAATACCTTTATAATATCTGTTAAGATTTGGAAAAGGAGCCTCACATGGGATTAGAGTTTAACATTAAACAACACCTTTATTGTGTGCTTTTTTTGCTGAACTCATGCTATTGCTGGATCACGATGCGCAGCACAATCTGGCAGTGATGTATTATGCAGCAAAGACTGAGACCTGCCCCAGGCTGGAGGTAGAAAGCAATCTTCCTGCTCCTCTCTCCTCTGCTCAGGACTCCTGCACAGATGGCGGCAGGTTTTACTTGGAGGATATTGTCATGGAGCACTGGAGTTAAGGCAGCCTAAATCTGCTGAGAATCTGTCCCCTTACTCTTGGTCCTCTGCTCGGCATCCGCATTTCTAAGTGGGTAAAGGAGACAGAAGATCTTCCCTTTGCCGGAGGCCTGGAGGAAGGAAGGGATCTTCTTCTTCCCATCACAGCCCATGCAGGCAGGCTGACAGAAGCATGTATAAGGTGTGCCACGAGGCAGATAGGTAGCTGTCCAGTGAACACAGCGAGAAATCAGAAATTGCTGTCTGAACGGAGGGGACATTGCTGTGCTGATTCGCTTTGATACGTGGAATGATAAGGTGTTTAGAGTAATGGATCTACATGTGCCCAGAGTTACAGATAGCAAAGCTCCTATGTGGTATTTTCAAAAACACTGAGAACATTCAGATAACAGAAGTTATCTGAGCATGTTTTAATTAAAACTGAGGAAAAAGAAAATCAGGAATTAATGGAAAATATTCCAAGAATGTATTTCTAACATGAAGAAAAGCACAGATGTGCAGTGAAGGTTGAACAGTGCTAGAAGTTGTTGTGGCAGATGAAGTGTTACATAGCACAGAGAATTAATTTTTCTAGAATGTTTTCCTATTGCCCTTCCGTAGTTGGCTGCATTGCAATCAGATGGTATGAACAAAGAAGTATTCCAACAAAATTGCTAGAATCAGTTAACTTATTTTGCAGATGACTGCAACGCTGTTTAAACACTGGGCAAAGTGTTTCCCTGTTGATTTCATTTGAATCCTATAATTCATAATATATGAGGAAGTTTTACCAATATTATTTTTTTATCTGCTTCCCAAGTAATGCCACGTGTAAGTGAAATTGTAGTCTGTGCTCTCACACACATACTGATACATGTTCTGTGTTTATTTAGGTCAGATTCAGGCAGTAATTGCCCAGTGGCACTGGAGCTGGAAGGTATTATCTCTAATTCCAATACAATTATCTTCTGTTCTTTCAAATATCTGTAAATTTCCATTTCGATTATAATAATATTTTTCTCTGTGTCTGTATTGTAGTGGTATTTTATGAAGCTGGCCAATACTGAGACTTAAAACATGAAACTTGTTGGGTATTTCCCAACTGATATTATTCACCGTTAGATTAATATATTGCACTGCTAGTGGAGTTTCTCTTGTTTTATCCCAGTTATTTGATTATGAGGCTTGCACAGGGTATTAAAATTTCAGAAATACAAACTAAATGGTCAGGCTAAGTTTTGTAAATAGAAGCTGGTTACTAATACTATGGAGAAGTAGTAGCACAAACCGAAGATGTAAAGCTATAAGTTTTCTGCAGTGGAAGAGCACATACTGTATTATCCTAATAAGGACAAAAGCAGAAGTCACCTAATGTTACTGATAAAAAATAAGGAGTTACCTATTGCAGCCAAAACATTTATATTTTAGTTCAGTTAAACATTAACTCGTGTGTGCACTAGTTAACTGATAACCTCTTATGTTTTATGCAAAATAAGAAAACAAAATAGCTTTCAAAATAACTTTTTAATAACTGATGGGTTTTCCTGACATGAATAAACTGGATTAAAAATTAGTAAGAGATATTACAGATGTCTGTGTATCTAATTGAAAATCTTTGTTTTACTGTCTCTATTCTTTCCTGGAAGTTTCCTGAACCTGACTCTTTCATAATATATTCTTAGTTTAGTCATTACAAGACCACTGTTTTCATTTGTTTAAATTTAGTGGTTAAAGTGTTCCATAGAAGTAGGTGATCTCATTGCTGTCTGCTCTAAACCAGCTAAGTTAATCACCTGTGAGGTATTGTTTTCACTGGTCGGTTCTGGATAATTTTTTACCTTGGTTCCAGTTGAAGGGAGACATTGTTTTTCATTGTGCTTTGTCAGTCTCTTTTGTCTCACAGCAGAGTTGCTGAAAGTACATGCTTGATTACTTCACACAATGATTGCAAAGAGCACTGGAAATTAGTGCAAGTTAATTTACCAAATGCACTCTGATAGTGAAAAAACAGCCTTTACAAGATTCAAAGTTATGAAGAATCTTTAAAGTGCGTACACAGTACTTTGTCTTAATACCATGCCATCATATAATTCTGTTTAGTGTATTTTCTTGAGATTATTTTCATTGATTGTAAAGATTAAGTCTCTATAAATAGTTAAGAACATGGTCAGATTAATGGTCTGTCTAACTTGGTGTTCAGAGTGGACACTGCCAGAGGATTTGAAGAAAATTTGTTACTAAAACGTCATTGCTAATTGTGTTAAGAAAACCATAAGCTATGATCATAACCATGACGTTAAAAACAGTGAGCTTTTCGGATCTTAATTTCAGAATTTTCTCTCTAACTACAAATCCTTGATTTTTTTGTTGTTTTGTTTTTAAAGATAATAAATGCTAAGAATCACTGTTTCACTAGCATGTAGTGTCTGTGTGGTGTAGTGTAGTTGAGAAACTACAATATTTTGTAAGACTTGCAACACAAAGGATAATTCGGCAACTTTTTGAGTCATAGTTTAATAATTTACTTGTACTCTGAAAAACTCCAGCTTGAATGCCATAAAAAAAGCTCATACCTAATGCACTTGTGACTGAATTTTTGTGTAGTTTATCTAGAAACCTCAAGGTCTTCCAGAAAGATTTGGACTCAGGGTATGATACCAGTTTGAGGAAGCCCAGATTTCCAAATCGGCAAAGATTTTGTCTGATCATATGATCACAGGGGAAATGACAATAATCCCCTTATCCTGATTTTCTAAATATATTGGTTCCCCTTTGAGGCTCCAGTTTAACACACTTAAAGAGGGTTCAAAGGGACCTGATATCCACTGCCCTGCAGCTAGTGTCTCTGTCTACATAGCTGTTGTGCAGCAGTGCCTCTTAGGTGGCTGTGGAAACAATAGAAATGTGGCCGTTTGGTTTAAGGACAAAGGGACAAGTGCTAGCTCTCTAGTAGTCGTTAATAATACAACTGAAATTGCTGTAGGGGAAGCCTGAAAACTTTGTCAGGCTCAAGGTGAGAGGGGCTGAGATATCACCATCAGGAAGCAAGTCTTCTTCGCAAACATTTGAGTTTGTTCAGTTACCAGCTACTATGAAGCCCACCCCTCCAAAAAGGGTGTCAGTAATCCTGCAGATATGGTGACACACGGAGAAAAGATGTGTGTGGTAGCTGGGGGCCGCAACATCCAGGAGATTAAATATGTTGTGAAAAAAGGCCAAATGTGTTTTCAAAAAGCCTTGGTGACTTTAATCTATATGAAGAGTACATTCACACAATCTGCCTAGTCATTTGGTCTTTGTCCTCTTCAGTATTTATTGTCTTATTTATTGTCTTTTGTGCTTGTGCCCTTTTCTCCCCATTTTGGTGAAGAGAGAGTCCACACAAACAAGACTGGAAGCCCAATACAAGGGAAACATTGAAACCAACCACTTCCAAAGTTCTTAATGCATACATTTTCTGTGTACCTGGACACAGAAAATCCCCTAGGGAAATTAACTTTTGCTCCTTTGTTGCAATTCTTTTATTTCTGGCTGTTATTGTAACAGTAACAAGGGACAGGTTTTCAGATGACTTTAGCAGCTTTGTTTCATAGTGATTAGTTCAGTAACCACAGAATTTATTAATCAAAGAGATGTTTGAATTTGATCTGGTGTTAAGTATTAGGTATGTATGTAGTGTGTTTCAGAACACCTAACAGTTAAAGCTGGTTTTGCTTTTATATGTTTTTGTTGACTGTGGGAAGCATAGTTTACAATTTCAAAGGTTTGGTGAAGTAGTTTCATTTTTTAACCTGAGTTACTTGGCAGAAATAACAAATTATTGCTCTTGACGTGGAGAAGTGGACAAAGGAATTGGTTGGTTTTCAATCAATATCTGATAAAAGAAAATGGTTTTTAAATGAAACTAATTTCGTATTGGACTCTGCCTCCAAAAAGTAAGAGAATTATATAAATTAAGAAAATCTCATCTAAAATTCTGTGTATCTAAAGTAGTTGTATTTTTCTGCATTCTTTGAATGTTCTTCAGAAGATTGCAGTGAAATAATTTTGCATTTCAAGGTTGAGTGAAGCTTAGCTATTAACCAACTATAGAGAATAAACAGGCAAAATAGGCAGGCTAATGAATGAGGAAGTGAATGGATTAAAATATTTCCATAAAATATTTTTACTGTTTTTACTTGTTAACTATTGCTGTTATTTATTGATAAGGAGCAGCTTTGATTTATGTGTTAATATGTTTATTTGGAATAAAGGACTTGCTCTAGTCAGCTGTAACTCCTACTGTGAGCAACTGCAGGACTGATTCCGCCTCCTCAGTTGTTGTTGCCTTTATTGGACTGTCTCCTGATTTATATCCTAGTATAAAATAAATGAAATTACTTCTCTTGCTTATTTAAAATACTAGCTTCACGTATTTTTCTTAGAATCTCCAGTGCCATTTAAAACCCTCTGCTATCCTCCACTCCTCCTTCCCATTTATCTCAGCTAATGTGGGTTCAAGGCATTAAGGATTTTCTGGTTATCCTTTCACTGTCTTGAAATTTTCAGGCTTTGGGACAATGATACAGGAAACCCGGACTGAGGGCTCCTCCGGCGCGGTGGGTATGTGATGTCAAACGCTGATGTTGGACATAGTCCTTCTGACAGTTCACATTTTTCCAGAGCTTTTGAACACACATTCTGACAGCTCGCCTTTTAGCAGCAGGCTCATGACAGGTCAGATGTCCGTGTTGTTTGTACCCGTTTAACTTTATGCTGGATCAGAAGTGGTCGGTACTTTTGTGGTGGGCTTGAAGTCAGCATAAGCTTCCCATCTTGTGCTCAGACTCAGTACAGTGTGTGTGGGATTGTATGCTGCTGCCTGATTCAGATCACATTGATACTGTTTAATCTGTGACCTGCAGGGCACAGACAAGGTATTAATGATACCTTGACACATTTACGCCTATATGAAGCCGTTGATGAAATGTTATCACTTTGCTTTTCGTAGCAGCAGTCTTACTTCACAGCCTCTTTAAGTGGTGGGTGCTGATGATTCATTCTTCCATGATAATCTCCCCTGCCTTCTTTTAAGTGGAAGAATTGTTATTTTTCCTCATAACAGCAAATGTTTGTCAATGGTAAAAAGAACAAAACCTTTTGCGTCTGTTTCTGCATCAGAGAAATGTCCAGGCAAATGTTCATGAGGACTAGGGTCTTGCATTACTTTTGTTTATCATTCCAGTAATATAGTCTCTCCAAAGTACTTAATTTCTCATGTTTTCCTTTCAATGGCTAGCAACCAGGCCATTTTTGACCATCATCCTTACCATAATGCAACAAATTGCCTTACCTACTGTTGGCATGCCTGAGGTACTGTTTATATAGAGATAATAATAGCAGACCCTGTAATTGAAAGGGAAACCAGGATGCACTGAGGATGCAGCTTCCTGTGTTTAACAGTACTACCTTTTCTGGTTTTGCTGCTAGGATTTGTTTTTTTCTGACATATAAGTTCCAAGCAGCTCGGGTTTAATCACGAATAAATAGCAATTTTACTATATCATTGCAGATTGTTATTTGAGATGACATATGGCCTTTCCCTAATGGAAATCTGACAAATGCAGAGTCCTTGATTTCCTGATATGATAAAGTAGATATTATTGTTACTACTGAAATTTGTTAAAAGTGGCTTTTAAGTGAAGGGTGTTAATGGTGTCATCCAGGAAAGGATCGGTATGTATTTGGTACATTTTCTCAATGCTAAATAGTAGGTTTATGTCTTACTAAGTATTATAGAGATAAATATATACACACTCTGCAAGGATCACAACTGTATTTCAGTGTCAAAACTAGCTGGATTTCCTACATTGTTACAGCACACTTCTCTTTTACATCATTCGGTGCAGAATGTCTTTGGTTCTACGTACCGAAGGCACTTTCCTAAAACATAGCTAACTGAACAGTTATGATACACACACACATACAGGCATATTATGTGGTTTTTATAGTGTGAATAGGGCTTGTAGATTTTTTATTTCACCCCATCCAGCTTTTTGCTAAGAGGAGTAGTGTTCATGTTATTATCAGAGGCAACTTACATTTTTTGCCTAATATTTGGTTCCAATTTAATTCTCTGTAACATTATCAAATCAACTGCTGAGTAGCACAGTGATTCAGCTTTAGTGAGTTCAAAATATGAATGTTCCTGCTTCACAGGAAAGAAATTAAAATGCCTTCTCTTTTTCTTTTGATTTAATTAAACATCTGTAGTGGGAACAGGCAGTAATCCTAAAAGAGCTTAAATGCTTTGTTCTGGTGTCCACAGTGGAGTTGAGTGCAGAATAAGGAATTCTCTTTATATGTTTGTCCTTGGAACTATTTGATCTGGAGGGGATTGAAGGATTTGGATTTTCTTCCTTTGACTGGGAGGGCCGTAAATGCCTTAATGTACTTCTTCCTGCAGTCCAAAGCCCACCTGAAGAACCTGGAGAAAAACTTGTATGGGCTGTACAACCATGTCAAAAGTAGATTTAATTTAGGGAAATGGTTTACATTGAAAACGCTTTTCACTGTTTGTCCTGATGTTGGTATCCTGCTTTGTGGAGTATTCTGAACACAAGGAAGCAGCTAGAAATGTGAATTGTCTAATTATTAATTGCCAACTGCGATGAGAATTTGCTAGATGTCCAACAACTTCCATATGATGACCTGCATTTTAACTTTCCTATCTCACTGTGTTTTAATGGAGGCAGTCTCGTAAACCACCTTCGGTGACCTAAATCACAACACAAAGTACACTGGGCATTTTGACAGTATGTCCCAGTGGCCAGCTACCTCTGGTGCTACTGTGTAATAGCCATCAGTTTGAGTCACAGCAGCAGTGATTAAGAGCAGACTGTGGCCTTCAAAGAAAGTCCAGAATGCTTCTCAGTTTGATTCAGGTCCGATTCCTCTACCTAGACCTCTGAGGAATGCTGGGTTCCAGCTGTAACTCTCTCCTGCTGGTGAAACTATGCAGCCAGCACTGCAGTCTGCGTGCATATTGGTGGTCTCCTTGCTTTTTGCATGGCTGGTGGTAGGAATGATGGAAGGGCTTGCAGTGGCCTGGAGCTGTGGGGTTTGGTAGGACTTGGGGTATGGTGGTGTTCTGGCAGCTGCCTTGGGTTCTCTCTTCCTGTCTTCTTCATAGAGAGCTGTCCCTCAGCTGAGGGCTGCTCTTTTACCTGGTACTTTTTCTGATGTTTTTCCGTCATGCCTGGTCTTTAGTTTGTGTATGTCAGCACGTGTTTTACACATGCATAATCTATTAATTCCCCTGTAGAATTATTGCTTTTTATGTTTTTCAAAGAAGTTTGCAAAATTCTCGTGTAGGTCCCCTGTTTTACCCTCATCTGAGGATTCCCATTACTTTCTGGACTTTGCGAAGCGATGTGAGTTCTGTGCCTCATCACAGCTTCACGAGAGATAAGTACTAACCTGCTTTGTTTATTTTAGGAGGTCTTGGCTATGGACGCAAGCACAAGTCCGTTGGAAAAGGCAGCGGCAGCGATGCAATAGTCACCAGCGATCCCATGACAGTTCGACAGCTGGGACCTCTTTCACCTTTGGCAAATCAGCTTTCAACAGCATGCAACCAGATCAGCCCTAGCTTACAGAGGTCTATGGATGCTTCCAGCCTGAGTGCTTCTCCGTCAGATACAAGGTCCTCAATTGCCTTTTTGTATTCTGTACTTTAAAAGGAGGGGGCTTAATTCTTCTGTGATTAAAATGTGACATTTCTCATTATTAAAATCAGAAAATCGTTCTCTGTTATGCCACTGGAAATTGAATTCCGTGCAATTTAATTCAGATCAGCTGTAATCATACTGTTCGGATCATTCAAGTAATGGGTGAAATTTGGCCACACAAAATGTGTGTATGATAGGACTTTTTTATTAGATAAAGGCTGTTTTATAGTCACGAACTAGATTTTTGTATTAGGTATAGGAAATGTTATGGAGAATGAAAACAGAAGTAGTCCACATATTACATTTACACAGTGCTAAGAGTGATGTGTTGGTGCCTGTCAAATAACACGAAGGACAGACAAAAAAAATGTAAGTGCTCTGCACATGTTCCTCTCTCCTCATCAAATACTTTTGCTTTCAAATGGTTTGTTTACATAATTAAGTTAATCAGATCAATTGTCTCTGAAAACGTGTTAATTTTCCTAGTTCTGTTGAGTAGGTAAAGGAAACTATGACCTCTTCCTGTAAGTGTTGCATTTTTGTATCACTACTCCACAGATAAATATTTATTAATTCATTTTAAATGCTCAAATAAGTTTTGAGATTATGACTATGAGTATTGTCAACAAACCTGAGTTAGAGGAAAACAGGTATTTGACAAACACCCTACAAATACATTAGGAACATCCCTGGATGTTAAACATACAGTGAGAAAACATTCCAGTGTGTTATTTTGGAATTTACATTCCCCATTGCCTACTGAGTTAAAATGTAGTTTCTTATTTAGAAAAGACCACAATAGTCTTTATTCTCAAAGCAGTTTACATTTTACTATGTTGCTTTATTACAAGCCAAGGAACATTCTTGAAATAATTGAAATTGGTATTATGCTGCTGGAAGAAAACCTTGCTTTACTCTTGGGATAATTTTTAACATTTCTGTCACTTCAGCTGTGAAGGCTGACTCCTCTGTGAAAATTTACAAAATTAATTATGCGTCCTATGTAAACATGTAAGCAAAAACCATTCAGTGCTAAGATGATGACAAATGACAAATCCGAAGACATGCCTTTCAGATAGTATAAAACTGATGCTAGAAAAAAATAATTATATAATTGTTCCTTACTCAAGTTTTAGGTGTGCCTGCATGGTTCCAAACACTGAATATGTGGTTGGATGTACTATGTCAGTACTGAGTTACACAGTTTCGGTTTTATTTCAAAGAAACATTTACTAAGGGCAAACTGAAGTTGCAACTCTGCCAGAACCAAGGCTCTGGTGTCCCTAGAGTATCTTTTAATGATTTATCAATGAAGGTGTTATAAAATAAGTTTGTCACACAAGGAATTTCCATTTTGGCAATCTTGACCTCAAATTGTCTGTTTCATAGGACAAAACAAGTTTAAACTCAGATTTTAACTCATAGGTTGTCAAAACAGTTTGGGGCTTTGTTTGTTTGTTTGTGGTTTTTTGGGGGGTTGGTTATTTGTTGTTGGGTTTTGAGCTTTTGTTTTGTTTTTTGATTGAATTTCTTCAGCTATAAACTAAATGAAGTTGACTGATTCTTCCTGGGCAGAGTGCCTTCTCTGGATTTGGTCTCTCAGGCACTACGAACTGTGTTCTGGCAGCTCAATCCAAACCAGATTATTTGCTGAATTTACCAAAGCTGAAGTGAATTTTCTTAATTTTTACTGATGGAAGAAAGAAAACAGTTGGCAAAACAAGAGTTTTGCTACAGATATATAGACCATGAGAGATAAAACCTTCCCCATCTTTTTTGAGTTTCTGCAAAACTTTCTTGGAGTATTCAGTCGTGTTGCTTGAAACCAGATGTAATGCTGCCATTTGCTTTGACACAAGTCAGAAAAGGACCTAGGAAAGAGCAAAGGGCTCTTGGCTAGTAAATGGAAGACCATGAAAACAGAGAAAAACACAGTTTTCACTCTTCCATGTTTATGTTTAAGATTCTGGATTATACTCTGACATTGTGGCCTCTGTACACAGAGGGAGAGTAGTGTAATTGCAAGTAATCTCTTGTAAATGTTAATGAAAGATCTGGTCCAAACTCAAGGTGGTTTAGCTTACAATAAGCAGACGTGCCAATTAATGCCATCTGAGAATCTGGCACTCTGATAGGTCTGGTCCTTCATTTTCATATTAGGTGTATTTATTTTCCCCCCACTAGAAAACTACATACTTAGTCACGGCGTGGGCTGAATTTTAAATAAATCTTCATTTTTTGGGAACTGGAATCTTAATTATTTTTGAATTTAGATGCCGAAGTGGGAACCGAGCTTCTTCAGAATATCTGGCTCTTACTTATTGTACACTTGAAATTCTGGGCCAGCTTTTTATTTTTGTCCTATTATGAGACTTTTAAAAGACAGTTTTTCTTCAGATTCACTGATGGATATGTCCCTTTGTGTTAGGCATTAGTAGCTTTTTGTATGACACTGGTCCTACTATGCATCTGATTAAAATTCTTGTCAGTACAAAAATAGACTTTTTATTGATGCACAATTTCTTTTTCTTTATTCATAAAAGAGAAAATAAAAATTTAAAGAAACAATCAAGCAAAACACCCCCACCCTCTCCTTATATTTTCTAGGGATGAATGTATGCAGCATAGCCTGAAGAAGTCGAACGTGACCGACTTGTCTTGCTCTGTTGAAAACTGTGGATCTGTATTTGGGGTCACAGCATACTAGCACGATTTAATCACCCTATCATGAATTGTGCTTTAACAAAGCCCATTGACAACAGACCCAACAGCCTAAATCAACTTTTTCACAAACAGTCATCCCTTTGGATCTAAGTGGTCCATACGACTGACCTGACAGAGCAGTCTCATTTTTCTCTCGTTTCTCTCAGTGCAAGTGGCAGTCAGCATGCCAATTGTGCTTTCTGTCAGTGGTCTGTTTTGCAAGTGCCGTTTAAGCCCTGATGGAGCAACATAAGGTCCGTGACAGTACCCTGCACTGACATTGAATCAGAACAGGATGTTTCTTATCCTGATACGGCGGATCAACCATGCGTTACAAAGCAAGTGTCTTGCGCAAAGGAGCCTTTAACAGTCTCTCCCACTGGTCACCACAGCAAGGCTCGCTGTTCTTTCAAGCTACATTTTCCCTGCTTGCGAGCTATCCTACAGATACAGCACCTGCAAACTGCTTCCTCTCTCTCTCTCTCAGCCCGTGCCAGGCTTTCCCTCCTGTGTCCTTGATCCGTCATTGAAATTTCGTGCTTCTTCGAAACTGTATTGTGAAAATAATAAACCCAAGAATTAATCCTCAAAATGTAAGATGTAGAGGCTTCTGTGAGCTGGTCAGGTTTATCTAGGTACGTACCCAGATCTTCCTATTGTTAGAGCTCCTGAAAAATAGAAATTTATATACTGATAGCACCACTAGCTGGCAGGAAATCAAAGTCTGCCCTGGTGTGAACTGGAAACAAAGAAATAAATCCACTTGACCTTTAGCCAGCATTTGCAGTCATGAATCAGGGCCCCTGATGTCTTTTTATTTCCTTTCAATACCTTTCTGTCGAAAACAATACTTTTAAGGGCCTCTATGTTGGAGGTTTTTAAGCTACCCAAAGAATATTTGCAGCATAAAGGAGTTTCATAATGTCTCTGTGAAAAATGAATGATAACAGCAAGATTACACTTCCGTGAAAAATTTTCATTGCTGACTTGGAGGCAGATACATCTTCAAATCAAATCTAAAAAACTCCTTCAACCAGTTCTCCTACATTACTCATTTATTTTGTTTGTTTTGTAAAGTTAGATATTATCTATGTTTATAAACTTGATATATAAAACTTCTGTAGGGAAGTATTGGTACTATTTGTATGCATTACAACTGACAAAGTCATTCAGGTTGAATATTTATTCTCTATGAATCAGTTTTCTTCCTGTTATTTTCAAGCCAAAATAATAGATGACTCAAATCAGTATGAGTTCCGTATAAGGCAGGAACATAATGCTTTGGCTTCGGAAGTCCAAACCTATTTATTGATGAAAAGAAGTGTATTAATTTTTGCAGTACTATATCAAGAATTGTTGCAGTAGCTTTTCTTCAAAATCCTGACGTTTCAAAGTGGGTTTCCTAAGTGACCTTTTTACATGCCGTTGTGTAACTACTGGTACATTAACCGAGTGTGCTAAACTTGACTACCTAATATTAGGGAGGACTTTTCTCGCATGTAGCCTTTCCTTAATTTTAAATGTACGTGTGAAGGTAAAAGAACTACTTCTGAATGGTCTAACTGCTTACTTTATTGTGCCTTTATTTCAGGTCGCTCTTGTCATGTGAGTCTCTGGCCTCTACAACGTTAAGCTTGTCAGAAGGTCACTCTCCTCTGAGTGTTGAGCAAGACTGGTCACACAGGTACAGGACACTTTCTTCTGTTCCTCCTGACCATGGTTTACAAAATGGCAGTGAGCTGGGGGACTTACTAAATTTTTCACCTGAAACATCTGTGTCCAGTAACTCATTACCATCCTGCTTATATGGCATGGAAAATAAGCATTCCCCTTACTCTAGTCCTTGCCAGTCCTCAGTCTGGTCTCAATCAACCCGCTCCAAGAAGAGAGCGCTCTCTCTGTCTCCTCTGTCTGACGGCATTGGGATCGAGTTCAATACAATCATCCGTACATCCCCCACTTCTCTGGTGGCCTACATCAACAGCTCCAGGGCATCGCCAGCCAACGTCTCCCCACAGCCTGAGGTCTATGGACATTTTTTGGGAGTAAGAGGAAGCTGTATACCCCAAAACTGCTCCGTTTCAACTGCCCAGAAAGGCTTCCACATGGCGAATGGCAATGCCACCTTTCCAGGGTATGCTGAGAATGGGGCTGGTGAGTACCAGCGGATGCAGCAGCTGGAACAAGCCAGCTTACAGATGGCTGCCACAAATAACATGGTGATCCAGCAGGGCATGCCGCCCATGGCAGTGGACATCCTGAAAAACGAGCAGCTGGATGACTTCTCAGGCCCTGTTGTTGACATGCCTCTTCCACCCCTGCTGCTGCCACCACCTCCTCCACAGGGGCCGCCCCCGCCGTACCACGCTCACCAGCACCGGCAGCCGCACAGCCTCCCTAGCCACATCCACCCGCTGCCGGTGCCGCCATCGGCCCCGGGCGCCCTGCTGGAGGAAGACGGCGCGCTGGATGATTTCAATGGNAAGCACGGCTGCTGCTGGGTTGACTGCGGGAAGCTGTACGACCACCAAGAGGAGCTTGTGCGGCACATAGAGAAGATCCACATAGACCAGAGGAAGGGAGAGGACTTCACCTGCTTCTGGGCAGGGTGCCCTCGAAGGTTCAAGCCATTTAATGCCCGTTACAAACTGCTGATTCACATGAGAGTCCACTCAGGAGAGAAGCCGAACAAATGCACAGTAAGTCTGAATTCTGTCTTTCTTACCCACTAAAGGCTCTATTACTTAGGAAAATATAGTGAAGGAGTAATTCTGCTTTTGGTTCTCCTATTTAATGGTGTACTTTTCAAACTAGTCCGTAAGAACGAAAGACTGTGGCATCTTCCCACCCAAATAGAAAGGAAAGGTGTTCTTTAATTTGATACATACCAACAGATAGGATTAAACAAAATGCTGTATTTTCTACATTTACAAACTTTTACTGTAAACTGCAATAAGTGACATTCATAAAGCAAAACTGGAGCACAATCAGTACTTAAGTACTTGCATGAAGGATACATGCAGGAAAAGTGCTGCAGAATAAACGTCACCGTTTATCCTGAAATATTCTTGCATCATGTTACACCTTTTTGACTTGAGGAATTTTCAAGACCTTGCCTAATGTTACCACAAGAAACTGAGAAGAGCTGGACATTTTTTAAGGCAGTTGTTTGTTCTGCTACTAGCAAAAACCGAACCCACATACCTGTTTCCATGAATACATTAGGAATAAATCCCATAATAATTTTTCTGTTCACAAATTCTAGCAGTGAGCATTCAACCCCCAAAGTCATGTTTTTCTTCCTATTTTTCTTAGGGTCACTGCAGGTCAGTCTAACACATAGGTAGTCACATGGGTTAATAATCTGGCTGTTAAGAATCAGTTTATGCTTGTCTCCAGTGCACCATCTATAATCTCTGTAATTCAGATTCTTGAATTGTCTTGTATATGGTCTGTATTTTGGATGACAATAAGCTTAGCCTTACTAAGTGCTTATTTAGTGTCATCAGAAAGCAACCTCCCCTGTGCAGTTTTGAGTCCCCAGCATAAAATACTGAAGTGATGAATATGTAATTTCTAGGAATAAACACTGATTAAAAAACATACGTTTACATGTTGTGAAATATAAATTGGTACTTAGAGTCTATATCAGTGTGTGTCTTGTTGTATAATTTTTTTAGCATGATGTAGATGTTTGCTTGTACATAAATAAAAAAAGTTTCTCTCTTTTACTTTTGTTTCTTCAAAGGGCCTGTATCCTTCAGGATAGAGTGGATATCTTTCCAGATTTCTCTCCTGAATTTAAAGGACCTGGTAGAGATTGTATCATGACACTAGAAAGGCTTTTTATCCTTCTCTTTTGTCACACCAGAGCCTTAACTCAGGCTCTCTGCCCTCTGAATATTTTTTAAAATTCCTTAATATTCTTTTTCTGCTTTCCAGATATATTGGGTCAGGGTTTACCATTAATTTCAGTTCCTCCTTAAGGAGTTCTCATCACCTTTGTTAGAAGAGAGAGAATGAGGGGAAAAAAAAAAGAATTATTGTGAGTCAAGAAAGTAATTTTTCAAGGGAATATCACATGTAATTAAAGATATGGAGACAGACATCAGCAGATGAGTAAGGACAGACAACAGGATGAAGAAGGAGGTCAGGAATGATGAAAGAGCACTGAAAAAGAGTAAATCCAAGTACCCAAGGTCTTTCTAATTATGACGAAGGATCCTGTAATACTGGGAAAAACATTGTGTTGGTAACACTCTAAACTCCCTGCCCTCCCTGTTGAGAAAGGGTGCTTATGGTGACCTCCTGATTATAAAGCCTCCTTGAGGAGTCCTTAGCTTTGAAGGAATCATGATTCACTGATGATAAATAATGTGTAAGTGGATAAAGTATTTCATATGATAAAGTTTTTGAGATTACTAAACCAAAGGTAAAGTGCATGCCAAATCCTGCTGTGTCACCAAAACATAAGAGGTGTCTATATCAGCTTCTCAAAGAGTGATTGCTTTTTAAACATTAAAGTGTGATTAATTTTACTGAGCTTAAGCAAGCATTGCTGGATAGCACCAAGAAGTTTGCATATCAGAAGCAGCACGTACTTATCTTTCTTTCATGTTAAGAATTGTAACGAAATGTAGAAATACTGGGGGTGATGTGATAACCCTCATAATGTGAGTGTAAATCTGGAACAGAGGCCCGCTTTCTTGGGATAAGCAAGCAGAAATGGCATTCTTTAGCGTGGTTTGAGCGAAATAACTTGCTGCTTTATTTCTTTACCATTTCACAAATGGTGTGAATTGGGAAAAATGTGTTTGGCTTTCTAGTGTCCAGCAGCATAGTTTCTTGATATGTTGAGAAAATTTACTTCAGTCAAACATCATACCTTTTTCACCAAGCAGTGAAATTTGCAATCATATCCATGCCATGTAAGGTTTTAAACAGTGATTTTTAAGTGAGGTATTTGGGAGAACATTTTGGGCAAGATGATAATGGAGAATGATTTCCTAATTACCAAAAAATTATGCAAAAGAAATCTGAAACTCTTTGCCAAACCTCTATGAATCTATACTTTTAAGTGCAAAATCAAAACAATCCATTTATAATCTTTATTTGTCCATCTAAGGTCTTTTTATAATTTATTTTCTGGTTCTAGGTGTAGCATGCCTCTTTCTCTAAATTTTTATAAAGTAATAGTGTCTATGTCCACTGCAGTTTTCAGACTGGTAAGAGGCAGTCCAGTACACCAAGCAGGAAAAGGAAAGGAAAAATGCCGAGTATACATCTATTATAGTAATGAACCAGATTTACTGTAAAGAATGTAGCAGAAGTAGTAAGTCATTGGGAGGAACTATCTTAATGTAATCTATCAAGACATCCTGCCAAGGATGTCTTGATAGATTACATTATCAAAGGCAGGCAGTTACACCAGTCACCGTAGTGCCATCACACACTAATCCTTGTGCAAACACTGCACGTGTTGATGGTTCTTAACAGTTTGCAAGGGACAATCTTCTCCCTGAGCATGAGTTGCAATGGGTGCTAGTCAATATATTTATCATGTCAGCATTTTTTTTGGTCAGTGTTGCTTATCTCTGTACTGCTACGTTTTGAAAGTGTGTTATTATGTAGCGCGCTGTTTGTTCCAGTGGGTTGCTGTGATACGTCAGTGAGCTTTACATCAGCCAGCTTTACAAGGTTTCAGTAATTTTTAAAGGTGAGGGTTACTTCTAAGTTGTATTGTTTTAACAATAGTAGAGATAATGTGAAATCAGATACACAATTGAACTTCACAAGTTGAACTTTGTAACATAATTCTGTTCTTCCCTATTATCGTTCTGTGATGATGAAATAATATAGTTCAGAAGAGACTTGCAGAACAGCTAGGACTGCAGCACTTGAGATCCTTGTCGTTAAAATCAGAGCCCTGCTTATAGTGGAAATCAGAGTCAAGTGACCTCAGCATTTGTTTTGCCTCATCTGAATTAGTATCTGTATATCTATGTAACAAAAATTTGGGGCAATAAACTAAAGCTGCAAGCAATACTCTACTCTTTAGTTCCTGCTCTTTCTGGATGAGCCATCTTCTTTGATTCTGGAAGATAAAAGTGCTGAAGGGTGAGTAGTAATCAAATATCAGCACATAAAAACATCCAATGATCAGGATCATCAGATCCAAACTTAAAGACAAACATTCTTGAGGTCAAAAATTCAGGATGCACTTGTTCCTTCCATACTAAGGTAACTAGGGCAAAGTGGAAAATAATTGCGTACCAATCCCGATAGAGATGTATTATATTTATTGTTGTTTTTTTCTGTGAATTGGGCTCTTTTTTTCCATCTTTAACTGAATTTGCTACTGAAGCTGCAGATTAGGTCTTAACAGTTTGATTTGATTTACCTTCTCCGTGTAATGAAAAATAATAGTATATTTTTCATTCCTGTCTGTTTTAAGAAGATTGGTTCTTGTTCTAGACAACTACCAAAAACCCGTTTAGTTTTTAAAAAGCATGAATTTTGTGGAGTCCTGCATTTTCATTTACCAAAGCAGGTGACTATGTTTGGCCTTGCTTTATTAAATGGAAATCTGTGAGGTTGAAGAGAACCTGCATTCGAGAAGTAGATTTGTTTGGAATAACAATTCTTTAAATAGCTGTTAAAATGCATTGGGCTCCCTTACTGTTCATTTAATGTCTTTCATGTTCTATTCCAACTTACATCACCTGGGAAGCATTCTTCTTTTCAGAGACCTGGTTTAGTGCCTTAAAAAAACTATTCATGACATAGTAATGCATATTTAGTGTCTGCTCCTAAACTTCTTTATATAAAGTAGGTACAGCATGTTCAAATGTGTTGTATTTATCTATTAGTCTATGCATTAGCTTGTACTTTGTAGGAATAAGTCAAATAGGAAAAAATGTGAATAAAAATTCATATTGGGATCCAAGTAGTAAGTATAATAGTGGTTGAGATACAATCTGTAAGGTTTGCCAGCAGTTACTTCACAATGGCATTTGGGGCTTCCGCAGATTTAGTTTGGATTAGAAAAAGGCAGAATTCCCAGTAGCTGTTGGAACTCCACAGTAGCAATTGGCAAATGCTGACCTTTGTTCTCTTTGTCTGTACCTGTGAGCTTATTTTCTACTCAGGTTCCCTTCTTTCATAGTGAACATTTTTACTTTTTAAGTTCAGCTGCAGCAAGAGGTATTTAATTAGCCTTATTGTCCTGCCATGCAAACATTAAGCTTGACACACTTATTCTGGTGTAAGCAGCAACAGCATGTTGTTAGAGATAAATTCCAAGCTCACACATTACAGTTTTATTCAGATGCACTAGGAATGCTTCCCCTTTTGAACCTGAATTCAGTCTTGTTTCTTTCTGTGAATTCTGAGCTGTGCTTCAGCCCAATGCCTTTAGTATTAGTATTGATAGTACTACACGACCACATTTTTTTTAGTGCAGCTGTTTGATGTGATATAAACCAATAAAATTGCTAGTATGTCAGATTCAAAGCAACATCCATTTAACAGCTGCTGAATACCTGAAATTATCCCACAATTCATCAGTCTGCAAAGCATGTAAAACAGAAGGTAGGTGGAAAAAAAAGGACATGAAACTTAAAACACTTGTCTAATGCTTTTTTTTGGAGACACAAGCAAGCTTCCTTGGGTGAACATGAGTATTTAGATGGATGGATGTATGTGTGCTATTTGAAGAATATCTCCTTGGAATATGGTGTTCATGTTGAAATTTTGGTTGAAACCAGAAATGCATTCTGTAAAAATGATTGAGAGGTTTTTCCCATCTTCACGTTTTAGCATTGTGTCTTCATATGGTGTCTTACATATGGCATGTGCAAATATTTTATTTACAGTCCATACCATCTATACCACCTTTCTGGATAAGAAAAGCCTTTATCACATCCTATATTGCACTGAAATCTTGATAAAATAGAAACTATAAACATTTTTGAATTTGTTTTTGCTTATATGTTTGCAGAAGTCTTTTTCACTGTGCTAAAGTAGCATTTGAGCACTTTGTCTTAAACAATGTCACGAGAATGGTAATTCAATTGTTGAGTCAAGTTGCTGAAAATTAGAAAGAGCCAAATTTACAGTTGCCTATTGCCAATTTTGTCACTAACTGAGTAAGCAAACTGAAACAGAAATACGATGGGAAAAGCAGAGATGTACGCTTAATTAGACTATATCATGGTGTATGGATAGAGAAAGTTGTGGTTTAGTTTTCAGCTGTAAAGCTAAGCCTTCCTAGCTCTCCCAACTTTGTGCAATATTAGTAATATTCTGGTCATGATTGTGGCGTCTTAGCTGTTTAAAGGAAAAACAAATTATGAATTCTGGGTGTGCTTCCACAAACAGCTCAAGCTCATGTGATCACATCTAGTCCAAACGAATGAATCTTGCCTCTCAGCAATGATGCTACTGCTCTTTCAATATCATCCTTTCAGCATGAAATATGTAGTGTCCGTAGTTCAAAATGTAATGATAGGTGCTTTTTCTTTGGCTGCTGAAGATACACAGCATCCACTTGAGTTTATTGAGTGCAAGAGGGCCTATGGTACCCGGGGTACTGACCCTCGATATCAGAACATTCAAAAAATGCAGAGCAAGCTCCTTTCTACATGCAGATGTAGAACTGATGGTAGTGAAAAATGATAGCCAGAGAGCCGTATTTTAGGTTACAGAGTAAAACACGTGTGAAACATCTAGTTTTATTATTTTTCTTCTACTGGATAATTTGATTTTAAGTATTTGAATCAGCTTATTTTTTCCTTTTGACTTAGATAATTGAAAAATTTAAAACAGAACGCTAATGAAATTTTGCAATCGGGCGTATTTTTAGCTTCAATGTAATCCAGATCATGAATGTGAAGTATCCCAAAATAAAAGTGAACGTTCCTAATTGCACAAATACTTATGTTTGTTTGGAAAGGTTTCTAACTTATTACCTCTTTGTGCTTGTGGATAGGCACAAAAATTCTATTTTATTTCCCAGCATCATAATTTTAATGAAATATATTTTAGATACTTTTCATTGCTATACCGAACTATAGATAAATGGTAAACGTAAAAAATGAAGCACTCTTGAATTTCATCTGTTTGAAGTAAGGAATCCTAAAACATGCTTTGCATCTGCCAAAATTTCAGCTGCAAGAAATTTGGAGGGTATTCTGGTGCTGGGTTTTTGGTCAGTTGGTTTTGTATTTGTGTTTTGGGTTTTTGTTTGTTTTTTAATCTTAGGTTTTAAACTAGAAAATTACTTGAATTCATAGGTTTTAAACGAGAAAATTACTTGAATTCAAAGCTGAGAGGGTGGGGGGTATGGGGCCAGTATTGCTGTTGATGGTTTGGAGCATGTTTATGTGAAGATTGGATTACTCTCCAAGTCATGAAATCTTTTTAGATAACTTCTGCTCTTTTCTGCTAATTTTACTATGCATTTTCAGCATCCCTGTTTGGTTGGTGACTGGACGCCTATCAGGAACAGAGTCAGTAAACTTTGAAACTTTCCACTTAGTGATAGAAAAGGCTAACAATATCTTATGAGAAAACAGAAAATACAAGTTATGATACAGTTACAACAGAAACAGACAGGGACCTTTCCCAGAAAACAAGATTTTGTTCTAAAGAAAGGAAGAGAGAAGAAGAGGGAACTAGTTAATAGATCGTGCTGTCCATTGCGATGTTACTCCTTCAGAAAGGAAATACAGTTTTAAGTAAAAGTAAACATGCTGTCGGCTTTATTCAGGTGATTGACACTGATTTCCTAAGGATTAGGGGTTCAATGAATGCTTCTTGTGTTCTGTGGAAAACTTCCCAGACATCTAAGTCTTATGGTATATCTGTGAACATAAGCTTTAAAAACAAGTGTTGAGCATTAAGCTGCATAGAACAATCATTGGATTATTTGTACTGAGTAGCTAGAAAATGGAAAAATGCCACATAGCTTTTTGCACTAAATATGTTTAGTGTTTTCCGCTAAATATGTTTAAATACGTTGAAAGCCGAACGCAAATGTACGCTGAAGCATTCGTACATCCTGGGGTACTCTGACATTTTCTCAGTATTCAGATTTAGTATAAGATATTATTACTGACTTAATGCTTAAAGGACTCAAGAGAAGGGACTGGTTCTGTTTTAAAGGGTGAGTTGCAAAGCAGTAGTCTTGTAGGCTTGAGGGACACTCGTCCAGGCAGAATCATGCACAGTTCGGTGATTCCATTGATTTCCAGGACATATCTGGAATCACAGAACCATTTAGGTTGGGAAAGGCCTTTAAGATCACAGAGTCCAACTGTTTACCCAGCACTTGGGAGAAGAACCTCCACTTCATTACAGCTTCCTTTCGGAATTTGTAGAGAGCAATAAGGTCTCTCCTGAGCCTCAAGCACAGTAATCCAAACACGGGGAAGACAAGATTCGTCTTGATTCACTCTGATCCCTGAAGCTATTCTGTTTTATTGTCATTATAGTCCCAATTAGCTGGGGTGGCATTTAGCAGATGCTAAAAGCTTGTTTGCTTTTACAGATACATACTTGTAGGGTAGGTTTCCAAAGAACTTGGACTGGATAAGGATTAAGCACTGTTCAGAACATGATTTTAGTAGACTTTCCCTCTAAGGGGTTGAAACAGGCACCTTGAACAAGGATATGGCCAAATACAGCCAGTGCATTGGAGTGTTCTGTCACAGAAACATGGTTGCTGTTCATCTTGGGTTAACAGGGTTTGAACAACTGCTGAACAAACCTTTCTGAACAGGGTGCATGGAAACAGGGTGGTGTTTTTAGAGCTAGTCACGGTGAAGGTTCAGTCTGTGTCTGCGTGGAGTGCTGGGCTAATTAAGAAAAGGAAATTCAGGAAGAGGAGCTAGTGAGGATGCTGCGACTGTTGTGTCTGGAACTGCAGTGGTCTGTTAAATGCATCGGGGTTTGATAAATGTTGCTATAGCCACCTGGTGATTGTTTTCTGATACCACTTTTATCTACTCAGAATGCTTATTAAAGACTGTTTCAATTTAGGTTTGATATTTTCTTACCATTGTTTTTATGGATATGTAGAGAATTAACACTCATCGTTACAAAGTTCAAGATCACCAGTGAATCATTTTAGAGAAATGCCACTGTGGTAAGAATTTTTTTTTTACGCGTTGTTTCTGCATGAAATGTGGAAGTGTAATGTTACTCAGCTGTCCATGAAACAGCATGCTTGATTCAAAGAGTGGTTATAAATAATTTCCCACTATCTCTTTTCTCCCTCTTTGAATGCTTTCTGCTGGTCATCAACTGGCACAAGCTCAAGGAAAAGATCACAGCATGCCTTTATGGGTACTCTTGGTACAATTCTACAAATATGTCAAAACAAAATTAAATTTCTTTCGCTCTTTACTATATTCTGTAGTGTTTAACGTTTGAAGAATTGCCTCCAAGGTGATAATCAGGTGTTAACATCAAGCAATGCCACTTTTCTTCAAGGTCTGCTATACTGTCAATGGATGTCTTTTCCTAATAACATTCAGATTTCTGTTTTAAGAAGTTGCAGCTATGCAAACAAGCTTATCTGGGCCAACAATAAAAAAATCATTGATTTTAATTAGGAGTTGTCGCATAACAGAAAAAGACAAGGCTCCTTTTGTTCTATGAAAAGCCTGCTTTGCCTGCTTGCAAAAATGCATGGATTTCTTTCCAGTGGCTTTACATAATTGGTATGACAAAGTTTCAGTCCTGTGATCTTAAAGTTTCCAAGTGATTCAGACATACTTGTCCAACTTTATTTCAGGAGTTTGATGCTAATCTGATACAGAAGTTGGTAGATGGCATGAACATGAGGTCTGCTTTGTTTGTTTAAAGGAGTGGGACAAGCATAAATTGAATTAGAGAATATTTATGTTGAGACTGCTGAAATTATTGAGACCGCATTTTCGAAAATGAGCCACTGTTGAGAAACAAGGTGGCTCGGCTTTGACTGTGTCACAAGGACTCTTGAGTTCTGAATGACTGGAGTCTGAATCCATTATATAAGTTAACAATGTGGGCTGCTGAGTTGTGGCCCTGATTTTATGTCTGCACCAGTGACGCAGGTCCAGTATCACATAAGTTGTCCAGGAGACATACAGCTTGACAAAATCAATATGCCAATACTCATACTCAGTATACAATACTGTAGAAATCATCATAATTGATAGCTCTGTGGGCACAGTGACTGAAAATATTCACCATCTCCCCATTTAAACTCAGACTGTTAATTAAATGAGTCTTTGTGAAGCCTGGGTTGGGGAACATGGCATTTCAGTGAATCAGTAGAGAGTTTGGTTTCAAATTAAAAGCAGGCCATCTGAAGGATCGTTGGCCTGCTTTAATAGTGAGAAGGCTCTCAAAAGTCTACCATGCAAATTTTTGAGAGCTGAAGTTTTCTCTGAAGGCAGAGGTTTGCTGGTTCTAGTTCTGATTGTCATAGTAGCTGAAGGGCCACTGAATGCAACACTAGTCTTGAATACTGAGCCTGAATCGTCACGGATCTTGAAAAATAATGATGGCCTCTTTGGACACTCATCTCCCATCACTCAGTTATCTGCCGTGAAAAGCTTTTAGACAGTCTTTGTAAGGCTTAGAAGACAGCAGAAACAAACTCATCATAGCAGGTTCTGTTTGCTAACTTCAGTCCTTATACTTCTGTCATCGTAGTAGTAGCTGGGTACTTAATTTTTTTCCATTAGGAAAGGAGAGATGGGTCACTGAATCAATCACCATGGCTTTTGCAGCTGAATTAAGGTTCAAATGTTAACATTCTGCTATTTCATGCTCTGTTTTGCTGGTGTGACAGACCCTCTGTTCCCATCAGGCAAAAATGCTATCTGGTCAGCAAGGTACACCTGCCACTCTTTGAACCCGAGGGAGACAGAGAAGACAAAGTGACCCGAATAAGGAGAATTCTAGATTGCTTATATGGAGGAGGACAGTGTTCCTCCAGCCCTTGAAGACTTACATGCTGTGAAGTTCTGATACAATTTTATGTCAAGGATGCTAGGAGTATTTAAAGAGGAACAAAAGATGGAAATGAACTGCTTTGGTAAGGATAAATAGCTATGAGAACTCTTTGCAGTAAAAACACAATCTTTATAAAGGAAGGAGAGTAAGACAAAATGGTGCTCCATTTCTAGTCCCAGTAAATGACTAGTAGGTTATCCATCTCTCAGGCCTTATCTTGAGACCATGTTTTCTTCTTCAGTAGTGTGTGTGTAATACAACTGAGAAGCATGAGGCCTTTAGTGGCTCAGAGAATGCAAACCAAGATTTTGCAGCAGGGTGAGGCAGCTGCAAATTCCGTTCAGAGGTAATGGGGGAGTCATGTCTGAGGTGTATATACAGAGAGCACGTCTAGGGGTGTAGGGAGGTTGAACATTTCTGCAAAAGACTGTGCTGGTGGCAGAGGCTGGAAACATACACTGTGGCATGTCCTCTTAGATAACCTGCTGCTTGCATGTGGTATTTCTTGCTGCTGCTAGTTGTTTCTCCAGAGGAAGCGATGGAAGGGCAGGGTTGAGTAGTTTAACTGACGTGTCACAAAGAAGAGGAGAAAATTAGGCTACCGGGCTTAATATCATGTGTGATGAAGATAAAACACAAATTCGAGGCATTCTTGTTTTATGCATACTTACAATTTACAGTTTTTTCTCAGTTTTTAACCTTTATAGACAGGATTCAATCACTTTTATTCTAGTTGCAAAAATTCTTCAGTCCTTGTGCAGTTCTGTGTAGTGGAAGCAGGCCCCAGCACTAATCATGGGAATGTGGTGTTTGGATCTATTCTGGCATGTATCCAGCAAGCTCAGAGTTTAGACAGAGTCAGCTCACTCCTGTCTGTTTAAGACCTGTAGGGACAATGTTAGCAGTCCCGAGAGCCTCCCTCGGTGTACTGAGGAGCCATACAAACAACGTCGTCTCTAAAGCTGCGAAGGAAATCAAAACACAGTTGTTTTGTTCTACCTCTAGAAGGACTCTAGGGAAGATACAAGATATATTCTGTTGATGTGTTAGAATCCAACTCATTGCTGTGGGTTTGGTAGATACACCTTATGATCCTTCAGTTTTCATTTTTATTGAAAAGCATTTAAAAAAAAAAAAAACCAACAAAAACCAACCAAACCCAAACCCTACTTTTAAAAATCCCTTTGTGTGGAAAGAGGGGGCTGAACTAAATAGCTTGAACTCTTCAATTTTTGAATGGTACTTGGGGTTCTTTGCATTAACTTATAGAGTATTTTGACTTGCTTGGCCAGTAGACTTCCCAGAAACTGAACTGTGCGGGTGAAGTAACTTTACTTCTGAAGTTAAATGTGTCGGCAAAATGCAATTTCTGTAAATGAAATGGGGACCTAGTTTACTAACAGATAGCCTTTTCTTTTAAAGTTGATTAAAATCTTTACAAAGAAAAATGTTTTGACTTGAGTCCCAGAAAAATAATTATCCATTCTATAAATTCACAGTAATTTAATTTTTCCGAGGTCATGATCTCATAAAACATTTTGTCGTTGCTGTCACAACCACCTCCTCCCCAGCCACCACTTCAAAAACGGATGCAGAGGAAGCAAATAATTTAAATGTGTTATTTAAAGTTGCACAGGAAGCTGTGAAGTATTCAACCAGGGTAGAAAAGACTCATATATTTTGGGAAAGCTAAAATCCTAAATGGAATATGTCTGTCCCTGTTAAGGAACAGGCACATTTATTTATTAATTATTTATCTTCTTTTAGTATCGTCATCTATATCTGCCTGAAGGGTAAGATAAAATGCTCTGTTCTGAGGTTCTGTCTTCTGATTCTGGTCACATCAGGTCTGCTAGCAGCTTTTGGTCATTCAAGCTTGTTGATATGAAAAGCTGAAGAACAACTTCTTAAGTTAGGAAAAGTATTACAGTTTTCTTCATTTGCTGATAGAATTATGTGCAAGGTTTTGTAGTCTGAGAAGATGAGTTAATCTACAGGTATGGGCATTCAGTTTCAAATGATTGTTTTACCAGAGCTTTGCATGTTACTGGCCTTGTGCAAAGCCGTGGTAAATCATAGCTTCTGAACACTTAGTCTGTTACAGCTGCTGAGTTCAGACATGCATTTTATTTCCCATTTGGGGTAGACTGGTTCTATACATATAGTACACAATAACTAATAAGTAGTGACTTGTGAAGCGTTAGTACCTTGTTGGTTTTCAAGTGTACCTATTGACTGTGTAGGAGAAGGAACTGCCAGAATCGTAAAACATCCTGTGTGGGTTTCAGTAAGCCTGGCCTTTAAAATACTTGTAGTTCACAGAATCAGAGAATGGGTCCTGTTGGAAGGAACCTCAGTGGGTCATCTGGTCCAACCTCCCTGCTCAAGAAGAGTCATCCCAGAGCATGTGGCACAGGACTGTGCCCAGGCATTCTTGAATATCCCCCGTGAGGGAGACTCCGCAGCCTCTCTGAGCAATCTGTTCCAGCGTGCAATCACCTGCACTGTAAAGAAGTTCTTTCTCATGTTCAGGTGGAACTTCCTGTGCATCAGTTTCTGCCTCTTGTCCTATTGCTCAGTACCACTCAGAAGAGCCTGGCTCCATCCTCTTGACACTCTCCCTTCAAATACATAAACGCATTAATGAGAGCTCTCCTGTCATTCATCTCTTCTCAAGGCTAAACAGGCCCCGCTACCCCAGTCTTTCCTTGTAAGAGATGGTCCAGTCCCTTAATTATCTTCATTCCCCTCCTCTGGACCTGCTCCAGGAGCTCCATGTCTCCCTTGTGCTGCGGAACCCAGAACTGGGCACAGCAC
>VZTA01011161.1:0-22307 GCA_013398855.1 Mohoua ochrocephala | reverse complement strand
GGCGATGGAGGAGCATTCTAAGCAACATTACATTCAGACTTGTCAAAATATACAAATAGCTGAATTTAAGGTTTCTTAAGACCAGCTCTATGACAGTAACCTGAATTACAAAAACTTCCTTTTCTGCTGTTATCCATCATCTCGTGTTTAAATAATAAGCCAATACATATAAATAAAATTATTGCATCTTAATATGTAATATGTAATAATTATATATTATATAACATAATATATAATATGCATATTTTTTGGTAATTTCAAGACTCACTGAAGATGGACTTTCATTGTTTGAAATTGAGAGATCATGGAAGTCAGTTGCAAGATTGTATTGCCTTTAATAAAGGCCCTATGCATTGTTATTTCAATTCTGCACAGTAAAAAGGAAGAGCTAAATGCCTGAGGTTAAAATTCAAAATATTCAGCATCCTGAATAAAATGCACTCTAATTTTAATATACCATAGAACACAGAGATTTTGCTCTTCTCATTCTTACTCAGATGATTTTTCAGGTGCCTTACTTTTCCCAGCAGAACAATTCAATAAGTCTTAGAAAGAAGTTCATGACTTCTTAATCATCCTACATATGTAGTAGAGAACTGTATGAGAGGAAAATAGAAAACATGAATTATATCATCTTTGAGAGTTTTGTGGTAATAATCTTTTGTGTTCCAGCAGCCCCTAAATTTTTCCGCTGTGCACAGCTAACACAGCTATGATAAGGAAGATTAAAACTTTATTAGTTTCATTCGACTCTTTTACCTCTCATTGTTTGTCATATCCACTCCTCATGTTTTGTCTTAATCAGATAATGATTCTTCATCTTGTCCTCTTCAAACAGAGCTCTGCAAAGAATTCCACTGAAATGAATGATTTCCCTTCTGTAAAATGAAGAGACGAGTTCTGGTGTTTTTAACTGCTTGGAGATAAAGTCATGTGAAAGGTCATGCAGTGGAATGGAGGACATGCATTTTACAGTGATGTAAATAATGAGTAATAAGAAAAGGAACATACATTAAAATCCTCTTTTAATGATGTTGGCTAGGAATTCATATTTTGCAGCTTAGCCATGATAACTGGTGAAGTCAGTGCTTGCTTTTCTCTCCAATAAATTCATTCTTAGATATATATGAGTTTAGCATTGCATTTTAACACAAAGAATAAAAACAAAAGACTTCATAGATCCATCCTGACATGTTTTCAATATTATTTTAATGTGTCCATTTTAATGTTATCAAGCTCATCATGTTGGATTTTAGAAACTGGATTTTACTTCCAAAAAAGCAACATCATGATGCTTCTGTCTGCAAGACTTTCTCTACTGTTTGAACTCAACAGTGTATGTTAAAGGAAGGCTGAAATCAGTGAGCATCAGTCAGTTTTTGGTTTCCATGAGCCTGGATTTTACTCTCCTGTGAGCAGACACTGCACATTTGCCACAGACTTCACAGTGCACTTCAGTGTCCACAGTTGTGCCATCTACACATCTCCCAGGACTCCTCATGGTTCAAATATTCCCACCAGCCACAAATGCTGGGTCAGTGACTCAACTGCCTCTGTTTCCTCCTAAACCAGATTCCTCAGGTAAGCCCATACACACTTTACTTTGATGGCAGAATCCATTACTGATCTAATAGTGGGGATCTGTAAAAGGTTATTTCCTGAATATGGCAAATAACAATTTTACCTAGTTTTTATTAGTCCAAGCAAAATCTAAACACAGATCCTTCTCGAGTTACTAGCTCAATTCCTTTGCCTCTGGTTCCTGCAAAATTTTGATCTCCAGATCCCAGGGTCTTTCTTACCCTGTCCCTGATTAAGGTCCACATTATTCTTCCTTGGCATACTTAGTGCAGGATTTCATTTCAGCTGGCCCAACTCATTATGCTCATCAGTGTTAGAATAAAGATATCCATATCACAAAGGGACCAATTTTCATTGCATCTTTCAAGTCATTGGTGTCTCCATTGCCTATCCATCACTAGAAAATTCATCACTCCCAATTAGAAGCCCTGCTGTATCTACATCACAATGTAAGTTTGAAAATGACATTATTCATAACATGTTCCCCCATAACTTTTGGCTGACAAACAGGCTCTCAGGGGAAACCAAATTGACAGGGTTGGAGCCTAGATAATAAAAGTTTAATTATTATAAGCAATGATGGTATTTAATAATTGTGATCTCACTGGGAACAATTTTGAAGAAGAATCACTTTTGCTTCATTACAATGTGTGAGTGATGATTCTAATAAAGGCTTACACGAGGAACTCCCGGCCTGCTTCCCACAACAAACATTAATTATTGTTCCACAAAATGCCCAAGCTGGGAAGTCAGTGAGCAAGGATTTCAGTTGTGCTTGGCTGGATTAACCACTTATTATTAAGAAATAATAAAGAAAATCAGGTGCTCTGCCTACAGGATGAGGGAGAGTCACGGATGGTCCATACTTGGAAGTAAGGAAAACAAAACCAGCCTAAACAAACCTGTTCTCTGGAAGTGATGGAAGTAGCAAGCTTAGCAAATTAATTGCCTTTACAATTAATAACCTCGCACTTCCTCCTTCCCTTTTTTTCTAGCTCAGCAGACATGTGACTAATGATGTTTTCTCTCCCATCAAATAGGAGAATAAACATGAGTCAGTGAGATGTAGGCTGGAAATTAAACCCTGCTATTGTGAGTCCTGAAGGCTTGGAAAGGAGTCAAACAGGAACAGATAGGACTTACTTTCAAGACTGATTCAAATGTCCTGTTCAGTAATGTTATCTGTTTCTTTCCTTGATTCGAAGTAAATTTGGCTTACTGTATAGGGAGTAGCACGGGGCTACCTAAAAAATTTTTGTTACGTTGCCTTAAAAAAAAATATATCAGGCAGATTTCTTAATGCACTACTGGTTTCGTTCATTTTGAAATATTTGTTTTCTTCTTTTCATATTTTTTTACCTCTTCTTTGGGAAAACACTTATCTGCCAAAACATTTAAAACGAGAACAAAATATGTAAAACAACTTTTAGCCTGCAGAATTTCATCTAAAAGAGAAAAAGTGAAAAACTGTTGTTTACCTCTCTGGGTAAAGCTGTTCTGGGGCGTTTACTGGATCAGGATGGTCTAGGTGGTCCAGGTTCCCACAGCTGTAAAAAAATAACTAGCATTCAAGAATTAACAGGCTCCAGAGAAATAGGAAATAATGTGCTGCAAGATTGGTGTCAAATTTATGTTCTCAACCAAACTTGGTTGATAATTATACCTGGTTCTTTTGTTCAGCCTAGTGTAAAAATAGACATTACAATCATTTGTCGATCTGAAGGAAGTCTGCTCCAGACATTAAATGAGTGAGAAAGACACAGGACAGGACACCTTTCTTCACAGGGCACAGATCAGGGAAACTGGGCAATGGGGAATTGGCTCTTGATGGACATGGACAGGCTACAACCCACAGGTCGAACGATTCGAATTCTATGAGATTCAGTACCAAAAATAAATCACAATTTTTTTTTAACCAGTGCATGAGCCAGGCTGTAAAATGGGAAAGAGCATTTGCACACAGAAGAGCTTTTAAAGAACAGCTGTTCTTTATGGAGACAAGACATTTCACGCATTTTGAATGCATGCAGGACATTGGACATTTTGAAACCAGCCATCTCAACATAAGCTGTGGGGAGAGACGTTTAGGAACTGACCAGGCACACAGAGAGTCAGAAACCTGCAAACAGAACTGTCTGGAGACTGTGTTTGTGCCCATGTCCTGCTTTCTAAAAAGAACAAAAATAAAGAAAATCGTACCAATGTAATCGTGTGAAGGTGCTTAAGGATTTTGCTGAGAAATGATTGAGAAAGGGAAATAGTAAATGAAAGTGGACCCAGCACCTCACAGGGATTCTCAAAAACAGCTTTGGGTTTTTTTGGAAGAATAAAGGTACAAGAGGATTTTCTGCATTGGTAAAAGTACATTACAGTCAGTACTACAGCTTGTTCTTTAAAAGAAAATAAACCCTCAAAAAAGCCCTTTCTACAATGGATGGTTTCTCTTTTGCATTGGAGAATCACTGAAAAAATTATTGTAATTATTCTCAAGCAAATTTCTTTTAATGCGTTATGCCCCTGCAGGGGTGTAATGGGTCCAACCCAATAAAGAGTACTCTGTGTAGACCTCTACATTTTTCAAATCACCATAAAAGAAACAGGCAATTATCAAAATTAGCTGAAACTGATAGATGAGGGCAATGCAATAGATGCATTGCCATATAGACCAACATGTTTTACAGTGGCTCATGAAACCTCACACGAAAAGATTAATTTCAATTGCACTGGATTTGAAGCACTTCCATAAAAATTGGAAACTGGCAGAATGGCTATAAACAAAGGTCAGTGGAAATGCAGATAAACAGCAGTTCATCACAATGAGCTGGATGGGTCTAGCAATTACCGTATTGATCACCGCTGTTCTCATTTAGCAACTTCATCAGCACGGGGAAAGGAAAGCCAGGAATTTGCTGCATTTGTTTTCTTTTTAAGTTAACTTATTTAAACTCTTTTCATTACCCTGTTGCATTTGCCTCCTGCAAATATTCTAGGAAATCAGTTTACTGGAAGAAATCTTCATTCAAATAAAGAATTTTAAATGAAGATAAATGTTTACGGAATACAAATCAATAAAAAACCCTAGGTGTTTGCACCAAGAAAGAGGTTCTAGAATCACTGCTGATCCAGTCCAAAATAAAAATAGCCTGACCTCCGAAAACAGCTTTTCATATAATTAAGCAAATAGCTTAAATGGAAGGAATTAAATATTTGAGCAGTTTAGTTTTCCTCAACCTACCTAAACCAAAAACTACTGCAAATTTATGTCTGAGAAAATATTTTCCTATTTGTTCCAAACAATGTATTTTGGAGTTCTGATAGGTCTTTCCTATTCACATGAAAAAAACCAAAAAAACAAACAAATAAAAACCCAACAACTCCAAAAAACCAAAATATTGTTTAGTACAGACCTGTTTCTTTACCATACTCCTGTACTTTAAAACTTAAAGAGAAAGACTAAACAGTTTAGTTTCTCACAACTGCTAAGTCTGCTCTCTAACAGGTTGTAGCAGAAATTACTTCTATTCCTTCACAGGGACATATTTTTCTTTATCTTTAGTTTCTGGTACATTCATGACTTACTGGAATACCCCTTTGCCACAGTACTTGCCAAACTTTACTTAACACCAAAGTCTGGATTTGCTTCTTACTGTAGTGGTGCTTTAAAGAGCCTTCCTCTATTTTATTACTTAAATAGCTTAGTTTCTCCTCTAAAGATCCTGAAAGAAAGCTGCATTGCACATTTTTCAGCTCTAACTAGGTCTGTAACTGTAAATAAATCAAAGGCCCACCCTATGATAGTCATTAATAACATCCAGAACACTTACTTTCATGGATAATTCAGAAGAGAGAAAAAGACAAAAGTCCTCCAATAAATTATTCACTTCAAATTATTCTCCCACATCTCATTTCCACCAGCAACTAAATCATCTGTCTGCATAAAGCTTTTTCATTCCAAACCCACCACTATAGTATTTAAGAACCACAACAAATGATGATCATCAGAAAAATAATTTAAGAACAAATTGTGCCACATTGAATCCTACCTGGCTGAACATAATGGCTTGGTTTCAGCCTCTTTAATTTCCATTTTCTAGCAAAAATACACACTAGAGAGCCTAGGTACTCTATAATCAATGGGGATAGAACAGTAATTCCAGACTCTTTAGCCTGGCGTCTGAGTTTCCAAAAAATGCTCCATAAAGCTTCCTTATCAGCCTAAACTCACCACAATTTCTTGCATTATGAGAGCTCTTCTTGTCTCCGTAACACCTTCAACTGATCTTATTGTTAGATTTGTGAAAGAAGATGTTAAATCAACAATTTTCACCATCTGCTCAGGGAGGATGGATCCTGTACACCACAATGCTTTTCCCTAAGGAAGAACAAACTGAAATATTTTCTGTATCTAGTACAGAACACAAAAAAATTTAGATTTTCTCTCTGATGCACAGACTTCCATAGACTGGATCCTGTGCGTTGGCTGTGGCCGATGGTGATTTTTCTTTGCAGGCTTTAGCTGCAGAATACTCTGGTAAAAGGAACGTGGGCTCAGGCATCACACAGAGCCATCTCTTCCTTGGAACACCACAGCTTGGCTCCAAGGAGTAAGGCTTGTAGGTTCTTGTGTTCTTTACCAAGCACAGCACGAGTTTAGCTTCAGCCACGTTTTGGAAACACCGTGTTACGTGTGAGTAGCACAAAGTAAGGAACAATATGGTTTTGGCCTGTACAGCAGGAATTTTGAATGAACATTCAGCAGGAAGGATTGGTAATGTGATATTCGCTTTCTGTGTTAAAACAAAAGCATCTGACTTTTGGTTTGCCATTCACAGTTTAAGTATGTGAGAATTCAGATATATCCAAGCCAGATACTTCCTTCTGGTAATTCAATATCAGCTTCCATTTGGAACCAAATGCATTTGCCAAAAAAAATTTATTTTAAAATTTATCTGCTAATAAGACTGTTCTCAAGGCAAATTCTATGCTGAAGTCTTTTGCAGATGTATTATCCCCCTTTTCTTTCCAATGATTGTATATCTTTGTTTTTGAATAGAGCATGTTTTTTCCATAGCTAAGGTTAAGTCTTCTGGAAGACTTTATTCTCAGCCCCTCATCTACCATTTAAAGAAAGTTTTTGTAGATTCTTTGCAAAATAATCTACGAACAGAAGAACGGTTTTAAGCAACTGTTATTGAGAACTGTGCAACAAATAGTTCCTATAGTCACTGCTAAGCTAAAATAGAATCCCGACCAAATATTCGATGAGCTGCTTGAAAAGTGGAATTATTTTTATCCTTCCTGTGGTGTAGAAGCCATGTTTCTTTTCAGCTGTGCCCTGAATTGGGAAAACACAATCTTCCCTTAGGCCAGCTTTTACTACAGGCCCTCTACATAACGTAGGCAGTACAAAAGTGATCTTCAAGTTTATGAACACGTTGTTTTAACTATTCTAGTGAGGTAGAAGACAATATCTTTTATCCCAGTGTGGGTGCAGCTGTAATCACGCAAACATAGCTAATTCATCATAGCACTTTCCCCGTGATAAGTAGAACATGTTACAGTATTACATATTACATCAGCATAAGAAATTCTGAGTTACTCAGTCTGCAGAAGTGAAGGCTCCAGGAAGACCTTACTGCAGCCTTTCAGTACTTAAAGATGGCTTACAAGAACGATGAGGAGAGATTTTCAGCAAGGCCTGTAGCAATAGGGCGGATTTATACCAGGCATAAGGAAGGTTTTTATAATGA
Organism: Mohoua ochrocephala; assembly: GCA_013398855.1. NCBI lineage: Eukaryota > Metazoa > Chordata > Aves > Passeriformes > Acanthizidae > Mohoua > Mohoua ochrocephala. The sequence continues at coordinate 14,976 of VZTA01011161.1, read as the reverse complement.
GGGTGGTGAAACACTGGCAGAGGTTGCCCAGAGAGGTGGTGGACACCCCATCACTGGCAACACTCGAGGTCAGTTTGGACAGTGCTCTGAGCAACTTCGTCTAGTGGAAGATGTCCCTGCTCATTGCAGAGGGTTTGGACTAGATCACATCTAAAAGTTCCATCCAACCCAAACTGTTCTATGATTCCGTGGTTCTACTGTGGTACATTCACTGCGGGATTTGTAGTGATCTAGTTATTGTGATAGAAAGCAAACAAACATTAAATATCTCACTAATTGCCTAGCATCATCACAATCCTACAAATTCCATGATATTTAAAAGTATTACTTGGTTTTTTCTGGTTTTACTCTTGACAGGTAGGCATATCTCGTTACCGAAATGTTTGTTTCTAACTCTTAGAAATATGGGTAATCAACACTGTTAATAAAAATTAAGGGATGAAAACCCTAATGTCAACTGACACTTTTGTTCAAGGCAGGCAGTGCTATTTAGCCTAACAGCTATGTTTGACTTTAAATTGCAGTTCCCTGGCTAGGAAAAGGCTTCCCAACACATTATCCACACACAAAGTTATCTAATAGCTTGATGATTAAGACTTTCAGGTCTAAAACCTGATACATGTCTTTTGGGATCCAGATTGCTGGGCATTTGGCAAAGGTCTGAAGCTATCATTTTTTTGAAGGCTAGCTGCAGAAGCTGCCAAGAAAGTGAATCTAATACTGAGCTGTCATCCTGCCTGAGTAAGATTGATAGTATCATCAATAAATCCATAAGGTAAAAGCAGAAATATGCCAATCAGTGGTTCTTGTGACAAAAAGGCGAGTGAGAACTACAGGCAAGAGCCACTAAGGAAACTTATTATGAATTAAATTGCTGATAAATGTTATCTCTGGAACTAAAAAGAGAATAAGCTGTACACAAAGCAATGACTCCCTTCATAAGAAAAGTGGATATCAGTGACAGCTCTTCTTGAGAAGACCAAAAGGCTGTGCTGAGGCATTGACTTCACAAATAAATGGAAACTGTTAAAATGGGAGCAAGAGGGTGAGATACAAATACAATTAAGCAATGCAAGTCAGACATTTTATATTGTTCTTTTTCTTGCTTTCATACAAAATGCAACAAAATTCTCAGCAGCTGAATGAGAGCACTGAAAATGTCTACATAAAAGGAGCAGGAGGCATTTATTGAGAACATTTCACTTAACTACTTAATAGCACACTTTGCAAACATTGAGATCAGTCTGGTTGAAAGGGCAGCAAACTGAGAGCAGGGCAGCTGGAAGAAGGGATAGGATGTAAATTCTCAATCTAGCTTTGCTGATGAACCAAGAACAAGAAAACACAATGTAAGGTCAATCTCAACTGACCAGTTTAGTGCCAGTCTTGCACCACTACAAACACTTTGTCACCTGTACTTTCAGTGACCACTATTTCAGAAGTCAGCTAGCAGAGCCAGCTGGAGGTTATTGTATGTCCACAATAACTACCTCTTATAACAGGAACTTCACCCAGGCTGGTGTTAATTACCATGTGTTCTTTTCTTTTTCCCTATTAAAGCAATCATATTAAAACTGATGTGAAAAGCAGACAAACAAATTCGATATTCCTGGCTTTGGTGTCCTAAGCAAGTGCAAACAACAGGCCTGTTATCAGGGATGCTTCTTTTATTGTGAGGGATGTGAAAGCTGCTTCCACAGCTCAGACCTAAGAGACTCTTTGCAATGCAGAAAAGCTTACGAGGCTGGCTCACGGAGACCAGGAGGAAGACCACTCCTACCCAACGCTCCCTTCACCAGTACACGTGTGCCTGCATGTAGTAAGTCTTATTTATTCTCTGAGTTGCTGTCTACACACATTTGTTGATACAGACACCTGTTTCTGAGGAATGTTTGATAAAATAATATCACTGAGTAAATTACTAAGCTGTGCAGAATAGGACTGGAGGTTCTGGTGGACACCTAGATGAAGCTGAGCCAGCAGTATATCTTTTCCACCATTAAGGATAACAGTATCCTGGGCTGTATTAGGAAAAATGCTGCCTGTAGGTCAGGCAAGCTGATCCTTCTACAGTTGTGCTTAGGGCGGATGAGATCACACCTGGAGTTTTCTGTCCAATTCTGGGATCTCCGATACCAGAGAAACACGGACATACACAGAAACATAGAACCATAAAATCATAGGATCGTTTAGTTTGGAAAACATGTTTTAGGACATTGAGGCCAACTGTTAACCTAGCACTGCCATGTTCACCACTAAACGATGTCCCCAACCACCACATCTACACATCCTCCAGGAATGGTGACTCCACCACTTCCCTGGGAAGCTTGCTTCAGTGCTCGAACAGCCTTTCCCTGAAGAGATTTTTCCTAATATCTGATCTAAACCTACCCTGGTGCAATTTGAAGCCATGTCATCTCATCCTATTGCTTCCTACTTGGGAGAAGAGGCCAACTCCTGCCTCACTGCAACCTCCTTTGAGGGAGTTGCAGAGAGCAATAAGGTTTCCCTTCAGTCGATTTCTCTCCAGGCTGAACAACCCCAGCTCTCTCAGCCTCTCATACCAGAGAGAGTTCAGCAAAGGGCCTTGAAGATGACAAAAAAGCTGGAGCATCTCTCCTGTGAGGAAAGGAGATGGCTGCAACTGTTCAGCTGGGAGAAGAAAAGGCTCCGAGGAGGAGACTGACTTGCTCACTGCCATTCTGTCAGTCAAGTAAAGCCTAGCACGACTGAGAGTGTTTGACAGCTCACATGAAGGTGATGCCTTACCAAGGCAGACAGTCATTCCCAGAGAACACAGAGAATTTCTGTGAGCTGCTCATTTGATTTACGGACGCATCAAAAGTATTTCAAAGCGTTTCTCCACTGTATCCGAGAGTTTCTATTCTGGCCACAAAGTTAACTTTTTATTTGTAGAACTGTTCAGTAAGGTGTTTTTAATCTACTTCGAATACATTTTGGAAAGGTGTGAGGAGAACTCTGCTAGCTTCGGCAAGGGTCATCTGGAAGGAGAATGCACTGTAGGAGCCACACAGGCTAATCCACAGGAGGCTGCATCCTCTGCCCCTCGCCACCTGAAGAAAAAGGTAGAGCTGTGAGATGCCTTAGAGCCACCGTGTGAACTGGTATCTGAGAACCTGCGTGACTGCAGGTGAAAGTGGGGATTGTATGATCCAGTCCACAGAGCATGAAAAAGTCACAGCAGGGCTATTGTAGGGGTTTTTTTTTTGGTGGTACTACTGTGTTTTAAGCGACATAAAAGATTTCAAGATGAATTTGGAGAATGTTTTTTTTAAATGATGACCTTTAATGGCATGTTCTAGGAAGGTATATGATAAAAATCATATTTTAATAGCTATATAAGGGTTCCATCTATTCCTATTAAACAACCAAATGAATCAAAGAGAGAACTGTTGGTAACTGATGGATCAGTTTATGTTGATTGCTTTTGCCAAGCTTGGAATCCAGCCATTTTGTCACACGTACACAGCAGCTCTGTCAGCTCCCCAGAGCACCACATAAAAATTCAAAGGAAAAGAAAAAAAAAAAAGAAGGGGGAAAAAAAAGCCATACCTCTCACCAGATGCACAGGGAGTCTGAAAGACAGGCTTTTGGCAACCCCGGCAAGAATTTAGCCTGGCACATGAGGTCAGATGATCTTAGAAAATCAGAGCCAAAACTAAATATCTAAAAGATGATGATCTAAATTCATCCATTCCTGGAGACAAGCATGGCATTAGGGCTGAGGAATGACTGTTGTAGGTTTTCTGGATGGTTACGATATTCTCTACGTCCTCTCACGGCTGCCTGATTACATTTTTCATCTAATGGATACAGTACTGTACATACTGAAGGAACTGAGCAGCATCTGAGGAGTAGAGAGACATTGTCTGGCCTTTTACATTTCCTGAAATCATGTCCCACGGGCAGCTGATTGCACTGTACAGGAGATTTTGTGATCACGTTACATTGATTCTGGTGACTAACTGGCTGCACTGTAAGGTGCACGTGGTCGGCAAAGGGAGCTGGCAGCGGCTGCTTCGAAGAATCCCTCTCACAGAGGAATTCTCGCGTGCTCGCTGCACTCATGGAGTGCACCACTCCTCGCCTGTGCAGCCAAACCCACGAATGATGACGAGTTCAAGGTGCCACTAGAGAAGAGAGGAGGCCCCCAGCCAAGGAAGTCCAAAGAGTGTTTATTCGGTGAAATCCCGGTGCCAAAAAGGCAGTGGCCTCTGTGGACCAGTGTAAAAAGGGGCTCGAGGCGACGTGGTTACATAAACTTCAGCCAGTAAGGACAGAGGGGAACAGGGGGTTGGGTTACAAAGTGTTTATTTGGTGACATCTCGGTGCCAAAAGGGCAGTGGCCTCTGGGGACCAGTGTAAAAAGGGGCTTGAGGGAGCATGGTTACATAAACTTCAGCCAGTAAGGACAGAGGGGAACAGGGGGTTGGGTTACATCCCTACACCGTGCCTCAGTCCGCACTTCTGGCTGGTCAGCTACCGCAACACTGCCCTGCACTTTGAATTCTTCTGAATATCCCCACAAAAAAGTGGCGTGTGCTGTTGAGAGCCTTGTCATTCCTCTGTTTTCCTACAGCTGTCAGTTGGCTTTGTATTCGAAGCATGCAAACTATTATCTCTCTTCTGCATGTCCCACGTTTTTGCAACATCATGAAATCTATAAACTGTCTTTCTTCCACCAAGTGTTTTTATCATGGGATCTTGGTGCTGATTTTATTCTGGATTACCATAAATCAGATGGCCCCATTACAGCAATGCACTGAGATTAGATACTACACAAGGTATACGAGTAATGATTTATAGTGAGAATGGAATTCAGCAAAAAGGATTTTTAAAAAGGGAAATGAAACTGTCATGAGAATGCAGGTGTTCGGTGAAAAATGAAATGGTAGCATTATTTCCTCCTGACCTGTCTTTTGCGGGGAAAGAAGGAACTGCTGTTGACATCAGCATGTCTTAGCTGATGTCCTGAGTCACATGAAAAATATATCAAAAATTCATTTGAAACTACTACAGAAATAAAGATCAATACACTTGTGGCCTTGTGGAATAGGAACATTTCAGTTTGTAACCTGTGTTGGGTTTTGCTTTTTCAGGAAATAAGCTTTTGTACCAAGGATCTCGCTCTTCCCACCTACACGCTTTCCCTGTTAATCAGATCTTAAAAACCAAAATTTTCTTAGATTTGATTTCTGCAGAAAGCTCCTCATGAACAGAGACATGAAAAACCTACACAGTGATTAAGAGACAGAGCTTGCTGCATTTGTTTTATCAGTCTAGAATGTCAATGAAAAATCAATGGAGCACCAGGAGAGAGGGGCTGGTAGGATCTTTTAATTATCAGAAGTTAACATCACTTTTATTTTTTTTTTTTAAAGATCTGAAGAGCAAAATAATAAGATCATTCACTTCTGCAAAACCAAGATCACAGTTTTTCCAGCACATACCATCATTGGGTTTAAGCCATGATTAAATGTGAAATTGCTCCTATCCTTAGCAGTACAACATAACAGCTCCTCATTAGACCTTTAAAATATACAGCCACAGTCCAAATCAAAGCAGGTCACAGTTCATGGTGGATTTTGGCATCCACATCAGTCACTGAAATCAGAAGAATGACCACTCCTGGTTCCTGTTCCTAACAACAGAATTCATCAGGAAAAAAAAATCTGAACCCTTTAAAGCTGACAGAGCAGAGGGTAGAAAGAGGCACCTTCAGACAGAACTCTCAGCGTGCAACGGTGCTCTGAGCCCCCCCAGAGCCTGCAGGTGGGTCGTGGTGGTCTTTGCTAGACTCCCGAGAGACAACTTCACATTCACAACTGAATAAGGATTGTGCACGTGCTGATCTCTTGTACTCTCCCTCCCACGCCTGGGAAGACTCCTTTGTGAGACCAGTGCCGAAAGGAGAAGAACTGGCAGCTCTCTGACTTCTGGTCAGAGGAAGCTGTAACAGACAGCTGTCCTTTGTCCTTCTCACACGAGGCAGATGCAGCAGATACAGACACATTCAGTGAACAAAGCCATCTCATTTGTTCTTCTCTTGTTCCTGCTTTTTTTTTTTTTTTCCCAGAGCTGAGCTTTTCAATTCTAGCAGCATCCTAATTGTGTGAGTTTTGACACAAATTGTTATCCTGTTCACACAAGTTTAGGATAGCTTACATCCCATGTAAATTTGCAACTTACAGAGGGAAAATATGGGTGATGAAGAAAAGGTGCTCAGTCAGGGCTTGGTAAAATGCATCTTTTCTGCTTCTCAAGTTTTATTTATTTAGATAAATATATAAAGGTACCAGATGAAGGAAGAAAAGTTATAGCAAAGGACAACCTTTTATTTTCTTACTTTCTAATCAAACAATTTCTCTCTCGTTTGAAAACACCTGAAAATATCTACACCTGAAGCCGATGAGATTTTGGGTCTTGAAAGTAGAGTGGGGAATTAATTGCAAAGACACACAGAAGGTTACCATCTTCTTGAAGAGATCTGCCTACAATATTGCTTTCTGAGCAGTAGGGTAGGGAGCCAGAGAGCCACATCAATCAGGAACACCAGGGGGAAAGTGGCTGAAGGCATGCTTAGAGCACTCACACGAGGCCAAGTTACACGTGGCTAAATGCCACTTCAAAACTTTGGAAGACTCCAGACCACTTGTGGTAGCTGATATTGCTGCCTACTGGGACTCTAGAGCCACGCATTTAACCTGTTGGACTGTTTCACCAGTTAAGGAAAAGGATGCTTAGAAAACAGAAAATTGCCTACACTATACAGAAAAAGAATTCAAAAGAAAATATGGACACTCAACTGGACAGAAGGAGGTTTCTTTCAGCATTTAAAATATATTTGGAATAGACAGACAAGCTTAAGCATGTCAATAACTAATATAAACAAAATCCATGGGAAAAACAGGATTGGAGTCACCAAAATTGTAAGGATACAAGCGCCTAAAGCGTTCCTTTCATGCATGGGTTCAAATCCAAGCAACTCCAGAACCCCAAGACAGTACACTAAAAACCAAGATTTAGAGGCAGCGAGATATTGGGCAGATCTCTAGTATTTAGTGACCTGGGTTTCTGTGGAGTTAGACATCCTGGCCACACGAAAAGTATGTGGGAACATTCCCAGGCACTGGAACTCAACCATCCATAGTAGAAAACTATTAAAACGTTGCCTGTTACAATTTTGGCAGGTCATAACTAACTTTCTCCCAAGGACAGCTCATTCCAGAGACATTTCCCAACAGGCAGTTTGCATGCAGCCAGCATGTTTTGGAGTTTATGAGAATTTGTTAGCGCGGTCAATGGGCCATTGTGTGCCAGTTGGCCTAATTGTCTGGGAATGTTTCTGGGAATGTTTAATATAACATTTTATTTGTGCCCGATGTTTTTGAGCCAATGTAGCAGCTCACCACTATCAAAAGGGGAGGATATGTTCCTTCTCTCGACTACATCTTATATTCTCCATCGTATCAGTTCTGGTGCTTGTCAGGCCCTTTTCTGGGACACTTCAACTCTGTAACCTGGGGAAATCCATTTGTTTCCTCTTGCTAGTGCGGGCGACTGATGGTTTAGAAATTTGAATTGGGTCATTGCCCAGTCTGGCAAGCACCAACACCAGCTCAAGGAATGCATGGCTGTGTCTGGAAAGGGGAGAAGAGTAAAGTACTGGGGTGAAGTAGGATCTCTGCCCAAAAGTGCCAGTGATGCATTAGGCTGTGGCTCATATGAATTATTGAGATGAATTCAGACTGTCATTTCAAGAGTAGTTTGAGCTGAGGTAAGCCCTCACTGCTGCTGCAAGCACAGGGTCTTTTTGGCTGCCTCTTTCCAAAAGGTCGTTTCCCACATCTCCTCCCTCCCTAGTGCCAGCACAGCAGTAGACAGTAGTGAGTGAGCTGAACTGAGGAAATGATCCTCAGGAAAAAAGGTTAATCCTAACTTGCTGTAGTTCCTTGCAGGGCAACAAGTGCCACTGCCTAAACAAGGATCTCGAATAGGGGCAAAGGTGTGGAAGTAAAGCTATCAGATTTGAGTAAAAGTTGGGACAGCACTACCAGGATTTCTCAGCTTAACCTGCTTACGGAGCTGCAATATTTGGTAGATCAAGAGGCATCTAAAAACCTCAAGAAGGTATTCAGATTAAACTGCAGCAGAGAGTCACTTAGAGGAGAAAAGGGCTTGTAGGCACCCTAAGTATAGATAAGGGTTCAAATACCATTGTAAAACCAAAAGCAGCTTGTAGAGATTTTCTTTCTGGTTCTTTTTATTTCTGTCATAAAATTTGTGCTTTCCAAACAGCATTAGCTGTCAGCTCCTATTAAAAAAACCCAAACAAACAAATCTATAGTTGAGTTAAACTCAACAGGATGTGAGGCTCAAAAAAAATCTTGAAAGTTGTTTTGTTCTTTATGACAATCTAGAAACAGTTACCACAAACAGCTTTGAGGTGCAACAACCAAATTCATGCTAGTGTGACATTTCTATTGGGTGCATGTTTTCTTTCAAAGTCTGTTCTGAAGATTCAAGTTGGAAGAGGCGATGGAGAAGAATCATCCATTTCCTCTTACTGTCAGATTGATCTAATTAGTAGCATCCTTTACCACTAATTACCTAAATAAATTGCATTTTGCAACAGACAGGAGCCGTATTAGATTCTTGGAATTCTGATCCAACTCCAGACCATCCCATGGAGTACTTTACATTACACACTTGTGGCTCAAAACAGTTAACGAAGTTTTTCTAACAGACATAGCATCATCTGCAGAAAAAGCTTTCTATTATTTTTTTTTTCTTTTTTTTTTGGCCTCAAGCCTCCTATATAGCTTTCCCAGTGGGAATTTTAAGACTTGATGCTCCTATGTGGTAACTTTTTAATTCTTTTTCCCAAATCCTTTCTTCTCAAAGAACTTCCCAGGCTATTTAAACTAGTAGTCAGTGCAAATCAATAGAGTTCTGTTGTTTTAACTTGCCCTACGCTGATTCTGACCGCTTGGGAAACAATAGAGGACAATCTTCCAGTGCTTGCCACCCAGAGTGTACTGTCAGCTGTGGCATTTACTGCAGCTGGGACTGTGATGCAACTGCTTGGAAATGGAGCAGAGCTCAGGACTTCACAGCACCCACCAACATGCAGATTCATTCATTGTCTGTTTATGAGTGAATTGAAGGCAAAATCTGTAGGCAGAGGCAATAACTCCTGTCAAGCCATCCAATAAAACTGGGAGAAAACTGGGAAAAGGAGGGCATGAAAGCTTTCAGGAGCAAAAGTTTTCTTCAAGCCTTCTTCAAGCTGACCATTTATGTAGTTTATGTGATTGGGTTTGAATGAGATTCTTCCATACAAAGCCTTTTCTATTGGGATATCAACTTTGAGATACGTTTCCCATGGCACACTTAATAATATTTTTGGGTTCAAAACTGCATTCCTACATGGATACTAATCCTACAGTCAATAACAGCATTAAAATTAACAGAATCAATGCTCATATTTATATTTTTGAGATCGGAAACCAAAATTATTCCTTTCCTATTTTTATTCTTCTCTTTTCTGTCTTTTCCTTTTCTTGTCCTGTTTCTGAATTTCCCAGCTTCTATCTTTCCCTCAGTTTCTGAGATGATCAATACCCATCTTCCTCTTTGGGCAGTTACATTCACCAGTCCAGCTGAACATGCACCCAGCATAGAAAGTAATTCAGTTTTCAGGCTGTATCATGAGAAGGTGACAGTAGTCCTAGAAAGAGATCTTAAGGTGGGGCTCAACACTCAATCTCATTCTATTAGCCTTTGAGAAAGCATTGCCTTCCTGCTAAGATCATTTGTCTTCATTATTTTTGCATATAGAAATAAACTCTAACAGTAACTTACACAGAGCAAGTATCTCCAACAGCTCCACCAGAAAGCACCACTTGGAAGCCTCTGTCAGCACAGCTCGCCAGATGCTCTGCACCAGCACCTGCTGTGCCCTTCAATCACTGCCTGCACTCCTGCTGCCACGCGGGGTCAAACGAGGGTGAAGGATAACAGCACCTCATATTCATTCACTTGCAAGATAACAGCAATCAAATTTACAGACTTTAGCTAGGAGTGGCTTTATCTTTTGCTGAAATGGAATCATATCTGAGCTGCTGCAGGGGCGACTCTTTAACAACAGACAGTGTAACTACAGATTAAGACAGGAAGATAAATTATATTATGAACATCTTGAATTAGGACAATTCTGTTGGATAAAGATCAGCTATCCAAGTTGAAACAGATCCAGGACATGAGATCTAACATTTCTGTTGTAGGCAAAAAATCAACAGATCTTCTCTTGCGATAACTACCCAGCATATCATCTGATGTCAGAGCACACGAAGATATGCCAGGCATACATAATTAGAAAGCATATAAAATTCAAATGCAATGATAATCTTACCATTTCTAGACAATAACAAAAAAAATGCAAAAGTATTCTGCATTTCCCATTATTAGGACTGTTGCTATAAAGATGAACCCAACTAAAATATCTAGTCAAACAAGCAGAACAATTCCAGGTTGATTCAGCTGATCCCAAGGTTGGGCATGCATTCATCTACACCTGGAAAAAAAATTGGGTTCAGAGCTCTGCTGTTGTCCCTGGAAAGGGACAGGCTATGCCTTTTCCCTTCTGTTACTGATACCTGCTGCCTTGTGTGTCTCAGCAGCAAATCAAGATGCACACAAAACACAGGAAAATTATGTCTTCCAACTTCCGCAGAACCCCAATTAAACTCCATTCAGCAGCTGAGAGCGGCAGAGAAAGCAAAACTTGCATCTGTCACTGTTGCTGCAGTTGGAGGTGTGAGCTATGCAGGAGATTTGCCAGACTCCTCAGCCTCTGAGCAAACCAGAAGGGAGCAAGAGGAGCTGGTGCCAAAGCATGAGCTGTTTCAAATGCAGCAACCTGTGCGGAAGCAGAAGGTCACAGTCTGCAGCTGGCCCAACTGCAAGTGAGACAGAGGGAACGGTCTTAGCAAGCATCAAATTGCCAGACAGGAAAAAGAGGCTTGGGTGCTAATCTGTTCAGAATGAGGAGCTGGTCTGGGATAAGCTGAGAGAGAGGGTGAGAAACATGTGGGAGCTGTTTGTTCCTTTGTCTGATAGACACCCTGCTTCAGTATTCTGGTAGACTACTTAGTCTGCTCTATGCATCTGGGATAGATTCACCTTACACCTCCTTTGAAGAAGGGCAGGGTGTGAGATGATAGGGATTTCCACTGCTTTGTTTCCCAGAGCCCTCGGTTCTGGTTTTCCAGAATGGCCCCCATCTGCTCCTCATCTGAGCTTTTGGCCCCAGTTTGACTGCAGCATTGCTTTGCCTGTCACTGACATCACTGGATCACAAACTGCAGTCTCCATGTATTTCCCAAGGCACTGCTTCTATTTGTCTCTATTTCTCGTAAAAAGCTTTGTAATGAAATTAAAACTTAGGAAACTAGAAGGTATCCTCCAGTTTCAGGGGTCACAATAGGAGTCTCAAGTAAATATTTGGCAGAAGCAGAAGCTATTATTCCTAGCCAGTTGGGTGTTTTACAAATTCCCTTCTACTCATTCACCTTTAGAATTGAAATGTGATTGTATTTCAAAGATATCTGAAGTTCGAGAAGAGATATTTTATTCTCTCAAAGCCCTTGCTGAAACTTCAATAAAGAATAATTTAACTCAGAGGAAAAAGATTTAAAAAGAAAGAGAGAAAAAAAATCTCTTAAACAAAACTGCTTTCATTTCTCATTAGGGAAGTTCTATACCAAATCCTAGGCTGCCTTCCAGAAGACTAGTACCGATGTTAGGTTTTAAAAATTTATGTAATGGATTTGGAGAAGCCTTAGTCCTGAAGCACGGTTGTTTAATTTCCTTCTCTTTCCAAAGTAGTTCTATGCCACCCTTTGAGACTGATCAGATCTAGATCGTTTGGGGCGACGATCATTCTCTGTTGGTCTGCAAATTTTAGCTGTGACTTTGGCATACCATGCTCCATCACTACAGATAATGAGAGCTTGGTTGATTTCTTCAGTGGAACAGAACCATATGCTAAAGGAGCACCATGGGCTCCTCCATGCAAAGCTGGATGTATAAATGCCATATGATCCCTGCAGCCATGACCACACCAGGAATGAGGTCACGAGGTCAACTCTTTTAAGGAACAATCAGTCTGGTTTGAGGGAAGATAACATTAAAATGCAGCAACAGGTAAGGATTAAAGAAGTAAAGGCGGAGACAGCAGATTTATGACTACAGACATATTGACTAAATGAGCCATACAATAATGACTCCATATTCCTGCAAGTAACAATTAGACATTGCACTTTAATAGGAAAAGGCAATCAAAATTCACAGACACAGACAGTCTAGGAGAGGGAAAGCTGGACCCTGCCCAAAGCCTCGGTGAATGGAGTGCGCAGTCCTTCACCGAAGATCTCTTTTGGGACATTCGCTGCAAGAGAAACCTCACATTAAGCAGGCCCTTGTTTTTACACCTTATTAGGGAAGTGTCGTGGTCTCACATCTAGCTCTTTCTGACAGCCTTCTCAGTCTCCTGAGCAGTGTTATTCCTTGGCTCTAGCAGTGGAAACTATGGAATCAATGAAAGCTATAGGATCAAAGGACCAGGTTTCAGAACCATTTCACCAGTATGGAGCCCGAGTATCCAATTTCTCCCACTAAGATTATCTACTACAAACAGTCCTTTGGCTGAAGAAACAGTGTCCTCTCTCTGCCCTTCAGGCTTTGCACGAAGGCTGACAGACAGATGGCAGATAGCAATATCACTGAGAGCCTGGAGTGAGAGGCAGCTCTTTTGTCTGCTGTGAAAAGTTGGTGAGTGCCAATGGGCACCTTTTCACTGAGAAACATGCTGATGTTCAGTGAAAATATCCAGGGCATTATATTGATATGCAGGGATCTTACTTAGTTTCCCTGGCTCAGCAGCCGGGCTTTTGGCTAGCTCCTCATTTCCTCTTTTAAGCCAGCCCCAATTCCACCCAGTGATTAGTGCAAGGCTTCTCTAAATCGCAGGCTCACTGCCCTGTCAGCTGCTGCTGCAAGCACGTGTCACTGCTCTTCTCCACAAGAGCGGTGATGCTGCCCACAGACCCAGGGTAGGTAATGAAGGGTCTCTGGGAATTGCTCTGTTTTCAAATAAGCATTGTTTTACAGAAAATACAACACATCTACGTGCTGGGAAAAGAAACCTCTTCACCAGTGCCATGCAAACAGCTCACCTAAAAAGCTAGAGTGCATACAAGCTTCATATCTGCTTACTGTCAAGTTCTGTCCTCTCTTTTTTATACCAAGGATGTACCAATGCACCTCTGTTATTGTAGCAGAGTCATTTTTGCAATTAAGTGGAAAGCTGAAGCCAAACTCCAACTAAAATGCCACAAGAATGTTTTAAATTACTAGGATATAACCACATCCCTCTCTCCAAACTTTGCTAAAAGCTTAGAAATCATCTTAAAGTGCCTGAACTCAGCAGAATCAGAAGGCAGCTGCAAATCTCTGATCTACAGCCTTCTCACCCTCCATACCTGTCCCAGCAGCAATGTTTTCACCACAATTCTTTACAAACACCTATGTGCGGTGTTTTTACTTAAAAATTAAGCAATGTGTGGCTTCTCATTTTCCAACTGAGATCCAAGTTCTGTATTTTGATATGTAAGACATGTTCCAAGCAATGCCCTTCACTTCCCTGCTGCAGCTCCCTATGAATACGAAGCATGGAATGAGGTTTGTTGGGCTATCAAGCTGGAGCTTTGCTGTCCTAATAAATTATGGGTCTTTTGCGTTGGCTGGTTTTTTCCCCCAGTACTCTTTTTCATCCACTGGCCCACTTAATACACTTCCACATTCTGCCTCATAGCCAGTTTTCTGGGATAGAGAATTTGTTGCCTAACAGTAAAATTCCTGACATAACAGGGTGCCCATTCTTGACCATGTTAATAATGCTGCCTATAAATGAATGGCATAATCTCAATATAAATAATAACCAGGTAACATTTTGTTAATGTAATCCAGTACTTGAAAAAACACAACATGAAAGCATTCTAAATGGAGTCTGGTATTTTGTTTCCTTTCTGATTAAAAAGAAGTCAGTTTGCTCAGTGCTCTTTCTGTTGCAGGCTGATTTGCAAGCATCGCCACCTTCCCAAGCACTCACAGATTCTGAGGGTGATGGACCTCGTCAGGAAAGTGCAATCTGATATTGAGCTGCATAAATTGCTTTTTGCTTCCCCTCCCCTGAATGTGTACAATTTACAGAAGGAAAAAAAAATGAAGAGAAAATGCTGAAAAATGTTGCTTTTCCTGGGCACATCCCTTAGCACATTTCCGCTGTACATGCTTCTTTCACTCAAACAAACTCTTTTCATTTCCCCCATTTCCTTGGTTTATTATTATTTTTCTCCCTACCCATTTTAATTTCTTTTCTTCCTAAAGAGCTGTTTTTTAACAGCTGCATCTCCAGCTGTCAAGTGAATAATTCAGGGGAAATTTCTCACCATTGCAAGAATTGTTCTACAAAATACTTTAAGCGGTCTTCAAGTTTGTCAGAAAAAGCTTCACATGGCAGCTGCATGCACAGAGTGCTTTATTAGTGGACAATACAGCTCTTTGCAACGTGTGCTTAACCTTTGCGTTGCTTTGAGCAAGCCATTTATTGCTGACATGCTTACCACTGCTGACAAACATCCTGCCCTCGAGGACCTGGGTTGTCAAAGCCTCTTTTCCAAAGGATCTTTGACACTTTTCTGACTCCCAGTGATATTTTCAAAACATTCCACCCAGCACCACAAACCATGAAGCAATGCAAATTAATGTAATTAAAGAGAGTTCTCTAAATGAGGTATAATACAGCTGACCATGGCTGTCTAACCACAGGGAATCAGCTGTCAGGGTTCAGGAGCTAAAAGGTTTCCAGTACCCTTTTGTCTTGGGCTGACT